>CANXYC010397704.1:0-224104 GCA_948193065.1 Aleurites moluccanus
TAAAAATTAATTATTTCAATTTAATAAAAAGTAATTTTAAATTAAAAATAATATTTTTTTTTAATTTTAAATAAATAAAATAATTAATTTTTATTTAGTTATTAATTTATTTTATTTTTTTATATTTTTAATTTAAAAAAAATTTTAAAAATTTTTTTTAATAAATAAAATTTTAGAAACTAAATTATAATTTGCCAATTACTTTTTTAATCCTGTGAGGCTCAGGGAAAAAAATCAACGGTTAAAGGGTCGAAATTATAAATTTTAATAATGTTAGGGTCAAAATTATAACTCGAAAAATATTAAAAGTTAATGTGCTGCTAAAACTAAACGGCAGGTCAAAATTATATTTATCTTCTATACAAAAATTTTTAGCGCAAAAAGTCAAACTCACCCTCCACTTAAATTTAGAAATTTGGGCCGACGCATGATTATTTATAACTTATAACTGAAATGGGACCTAAGAAATAGTCAGGTTTCCTAGTACCGAACCCGGCCCAAAAAAAAAGTCGTTGAACAAAAACCCAGTCTCTCTAAAACCCTCGACGGCAAGAACCCCCAAAAACCCCACTGAATCTCTCTCATCTCCGCCTCTCTCCGGACGCTCTTCACTTCTCTTTAAGACTCAATGGCTTCAGCAGCTCTCAGAAACCCTAATTCTAAACGCCTTTTCCCATTTTCTTCCCAAATCTACTCCTGCTGTCGAGGATCAGCTGCCACTCATTTCTCAATCACCAATTCTCTCTCTGCAAATGACAGAACCTCTGTTTCTGCTGCTCCTTGGTGGAGATCCATGGCTACCTTCACTCGAACGTAAGCCCCAATCCTGTATTCTTCATTTTATAAGGGTATTACAATTATTTTTTTCAAGTGATGTATGGACTTTCGTGGTTGATGATTTGTAATTGGACGGATAATAAATATCTTTCGCTGCCATTATTGATTTTAGTAGCAAGAATACTTATTTTACTAGTAGAAATTGATATTACTCGTGGATTATTTTAAACTCAAGTGGATACAATTTCTATAGATGAATAGTGAATTGAAATAGATTCGTTTCAATGGCATATCCTTGCAGGAAACCTCACGTGAATGTAGGAACAATTGGACATGTTGATCATGGGAAGACGACCCTCACTGCAGCAATTACTAAGGTTTTTTGCCTTTTCACTTTGTTATTTCCATCAATACATAATTTCATTTGCCCTTTAACTTTGTGGAAATATAAGTTCCTGATTACATTGATAAAGTGGGTTTGGTATGATGGGAACATTCACTTATCAAGGACCTTAAATATTTTGTAGGTTCTTGCAGAAGAAGGTAAAGCTAAAGCTGTGGCCTTTGATGAAATTGATAAGGCGCCTGAAGAGAAAAAGAGAGGAATTACAATTGCAACGGTTAGTGTGTCATCCCCCATCTGCTTATAATTTAGCTATGCCAGGAATAGATGATTGCATGCTTCCATTTGCCTTTTTGTTTTCCCATTAAATTGATTTAGTTGGCTTGGATTTGTTGCAGGCTCATGTGGAGTATGAAACTGCTAAACGTCACTATGCCCATGTTGACTGCCCTGGACACGCAGATTATGTGAAAGTAAGTTGTGAATTTCACACCATCTTGAGACCAAGGATATTTATTGTATATTTGTTGGCAGTATAATATGTCAGGCCAAAATTTAGACATTGTAAGTATTATAAAATGCAGAAGCTTGGGGTTCTGGGAATGTATGGCAAGGTTTATGCTTGTATTTATATGCATGTGCTTGCACCTAGCCTGGAATTTAGTTATGCATTTGAATGCTGGTCAAAACAGTAAACTGGTAAACTATTGGTCCTGTTTTCGTGGTCTAGTTCCTCACACTATGTTAGTCAGCCATGTATATTTTTTGTTATTACTATGTATATTTTTGTTTTTACTTATTTCAAACCGTGTTATGGATGCATTCAGTTACCCGATGATTTTAATTGATATGCAGAACATGATTACTGGAGCTGCACAGATGGATGGTGGAATTCTAGTTGTATCTGCTCCTGATGGACCCATGCCACAGACAAAGGAACATATTCTACTGGCTCGTCAGGTGAGTATCATGATGTAAGAGGCTTGTGATTTGTGAACAATATTTATCTTATTCCTTTTGCAGTTTCCTGGTGTCCGGTTTTGTAATCCAAAGGATTTTTAAATGAATTATATAGGTTGGTGTGCCATCACTTGTGTGTTTCCTGAATAAAGTTGATGCTGTTGATGATCCAGAGTTATTAGAGCTAGTGGAAATGGAACTGCGTGGTAGGTGGTCTTCTGAGATCACTTTGTTTATTGACTGCTATTTCGTGCTTTCATGTTATTTTTGTTTACCCCAAATTCTTCACCAAATAATCTTCCGGCAGAATTGCTTAATTTCTACAAGTTTCCGGGAGATGATATCCCTATCATCCGAGGATCAGCACTGTCTGCTCTGCAGGGAACAAATGAAGAAATAGGGAGAAAGGCCATCTTAAAACTAATGGATGCTGTTGATGAATACATTCCTGACCCTGTTCGTCAGCTTGACAAACCTTTCCTGATGCCAATTGAAGATGTTTTCTCAATTCAGGTAACAAGACTCATTTAGCATGGTTTGTGCTGATGATTGACTTGAAAGAATAAACTGCTCTGCTGTAGGCAGGATCTTTTAGTTTCCTCATTCTTAGTTTATATATACTATTTTGGGCTATTAAGCTCCTTAAGCTCGAGTTACTCCTTCATTAATACAATAATATTATTTGTAAATATCTTTCTTTTTCCTCCATAGAACTCTTACCATGGATGTATAATTTAAAATCTGTCTTCGGATGCCCTTTTTCTTTAGTGGAGTTACTAGTTGCAAACAGTAACTATCCTGTCATTCTCATGCTAAAAAAATTATTTTAATTGTACAGAAGAAGATGTAGGTTCTTTGGACATTAATGTCGACTTTGATTTGTTTTTATTTGTTCAAGGGACGTGGAACTGTTGCAACTGGACGTGTTGAACAAGGGACTATTAAAGTTGGTGAAGAAGTTGAGGTTTTGGGATTAATGCAGGTAGTTTCTTCTTCTTCTTCTTCTTGTAGTCAGACTGAGAGGTCCCTTGATATATTTATGTTCCTAACTCTGAGCTATCTTCGGTAGGGTGCTCCTTTAAAATCAACAGTAACCGGTGTTGAGATGTTCAAGAAAATCTTGGACCAAGGACAAGTAAGTCAACAGTTTTAAGCACTCTGTTGGTTATTGAGGCTGCTTTACTGCAATTATTTGTACGAGTGGTGTGTTAATGTTTTGTATATGTTACTAGGCTGGTGATAATGTGGGTCTTCTCCTACGTGGTCTGAAGCGAGAAGATATTCAAAGAGGACAGGTAAGTGACAAACAGTTGTCAGACGAAATTACTGGTGGATTTTTCAGGAAGTTATTTATGCTTTTATCAAAATTACGAAGTGCAGGATTCTGGGACCTGTATATTTTTCCAGTGCTTTGTAAAAATTAAATTGTTTGATTGTTCTTTCAGTTTTTACTCATAAACGAGTCATTTTTATGTGGTGAGTGCTTAATTTGATGGTAAAAATTAAATTAAGTAAATTATGTTTCTTTAAGCATAATTTTGACCAATGATGCACTACCATGATCTTAAAATTATGATACATTTTCTTTTGGATATGGAAAAACAAAAACAGTGTTTAGGCTTGCATTTCTGCAAACAGCCTAATGCTCAGTGCGTTCCTCATAATAGATGTAAAAACTTTAACTCTTGACAACCGTTCCCCCTAAGAATTTTAAATGAAATATTAGTAAAAGAATTCTAGGTAGTTATTTTATTCTTTCAATTGTTTAGGTGATTGCCAAGCCTGGAACTGTGAAAACATACAAGAAGTTTGAGGCAGAAATATATGTACTCACAAAGGATGAAGGTGGACGTCATACTGCCTTCTTTTCCAACTACAGGCCACAGTTTTATATGAGAACTGCAGATATCACTGGCAAAGTGGAGTTGCCTGAAAATGTTAAAATGGTTATGCCCGGGGACAATGTGACTGCAACTTTTGAGCTGATCTCACCCGTTCCCCTTGAAGCAGGTTTGTTCAACTAGACGTCTTCTCCCTTGAAACCTAGAAAAATATTCTTTTCTTTTGATTGTCATCATTTTAATTACATGTAAACTTTGGGTGGCAAATAAAAAATTTTAAAGCATGTTGATGTTGATTTAACAAAGACATTGGGTTTCTATGTCAATAAAACATCCCAAAAAATGTGATTTTTGGGTTTTTACCCTATGCCTATCCCATATTCTTATATTCATTTATTTTTGCAACAAGAGGTGCTTGAATTTCTTAATCCTATTTGTTCTCTCCAAAAGGGTTTTCTCTGCATGTCTTAATATAATATTGCTTGCATGCAATGGTTTGTTCTCTGTCATTTTATATTTTCCATTTCAATCCTACTGGACTAAGAATTGGATGATTGATGCTATTTCTTCCTAAGTTCATAGGTATCGTGTACAAGGATTTATGCTCTTGCAAACTGTACAGTTGTTTCTAGTTGTCTTGTTTGCTCTTGTTTTCTTATTTCTAGCTATGTCTTGTTTACTCTAATGCCTAAATTTAACTTGATAAACATGTGATTATTTTTTCATTGTGGCTGTTGGACAAAGGCTATAGCCTTAGAGATCTGCAACTCTGTTTTAATATTGTCACCTGTTCTTGTCATAACAGGACAAAGATTTGCCTTGAGGGAGGGAGGTAGAACAGTTGGAGCAGGTGTGGTCTCGAAAGTAATTGGCTAAGTTGTTTTGATGCTGGATCCTTTTTGTCTCCTTTTTTGCTAAAAGCACTCAAGACCACCTTATTGTTTTGTGGTGGGAAATAGAAAAGGCATGTGATAATTTCTTACAAAGCATTTGATGCAATATTGGTTCTAGGCATTACTGGAGAGATTGTTAGGGATCACAAATTGAGTTAATTTAAAAGAATGGTGGTCTTTCAGTACCTGTTCCATATCATACAATTGATCAACATAGCTTGATCTTTTTTTTTAGTACTCAGGTTTCTGTGGTATTTAAATAATATTCCTTCCAGAATCCAAATTGTATTAATGCTGGACAATATGCCACTAATCATTTTTATTTGAAGATTTTTCCTTGTCTAGTTTTTCATAGTTGGAATTTTGGCGGTGAGGAATTTAAATGACTGGCATGTATCATGTATCAAAGCCAAGTGATGTTCATGACATTCAAATTCAAAAGAAACTCGATTCCATTTAATGGTTTTTACTTGTCAGGATTTGCAAAATGCTGACAGATAAGATGCATAATGTTTTGGCGAATCCCCAATTTGATTCACTAGCTTTGTTTCTACTTTAATTATACCCATCTAGTTATCTCAGCAGCGTTGATGCAATTTAAATGCAAGTAGCCAGAGATGGAAATTTACAAGAGGTGGTGTTGCCTTATAGTCAATTAAAAGGGATTTGGAGATAGTTATGGTCATGTACCAGCCATTCCTTGCGCCTGTGGATTCGGTGTTCTTATTATGAACATGATCATTTGTAAACTCGGTCTGGAATTGCTTAATGCCATTTTGTCCGCTCAGAATATTTTTCAAGCCTTGGAAGCTTACTAATGATATCTGAGGCTGCATGTTGGTCGATTTGGTTCAATTTAAAATCGAACTAAATTGAGATAATAAAAAATTATCAAGTACATATAATATTAATATATATATAAAAAAATATTTTCTACTATTATATTAATATGTAAATACTTTCATATGAAAATATATAATTTGGTTAGGTTACATTGATTTTTGTCATAAAAACAAGCCGACCTGAAAAACCATAATGAATCAGTTACAAGCCTACAATTTCATAGAATCACAGGAAGACGAAGAGCCATAGCGCTCTCTCTTGTCCCTAGTTAGAGGAAAAAATGAGAGTTCTCTGCCTACGATGAGATGACACCCATGTACACAAGGTTTTTTATTACTTTAATAACCCAAAAGGAACAGCTCGATTGGCAAATTACATCTCGGGTTTGACATCCACATATGTGGACTATTTGATTTATTTGTGATTTCTATCCATATTGAATTACTATAATGTTTTATCAGTTATATTTGACATTTGTAATTAATGTTAAATGTAACATTACAATCTCTTGGGGAAAAAAAAAGACAATGATAGTTGCAAACATTGTATTTCTAACTTCACATATTATTGTTCCATTTTACCTCCTCTCATTCACTTAAAATTACAAACATGTGCAACAAAACATAAACAATAGAAGAAAGCTAACCAACAATGGGGCACACAAAAGCTGAGTCTCACAGGAGCTCAAGGTCATGTTCAATACCTGAGTGCTTTTAGAACCCTAATAACCTCTTTAAGTAAAGGTCTGAGGGGAAGGTCCACATCTCTTACCAAAATTTAACTAGAGCACGCCAATCTGAGACATCCTTGCAAGTGGAACAAGCTCCGGCCAGCTAATCATCTCTTAGTATAGATATTAGCTACAGCATGTACTGCAACAACCATCACCCGGTCATGTTTTTCAAACCATTGCCTTTTTTGTACATTATGTTTTAGCCTTTCCGTGCTCATGCAAGCTTCAGCACTGCTACGGCCATCAATGTTGCAGCTCTGAAGTATATGTCTTTAAAACTGTTATCCACAATCTTCAGGATATCCTCATCCTTCATACCTAACTTGCTTGCATTCTTGCTAACATAGGCAATTGTGTCACTCAGTCTATTCACTGCCCAAGAAAGCCAGACCAGCCCAAATCCAAAACCAGTGCTGAAAAGTTTTGATGCACAGAAGGGTACCCTCCCACAAGCTACTTTACAGACAACAGAGAAAAGAACAGCAAGGCCAGTCCCAGCAATGCCAGCAGAGAAATGGGTCAAGAGTGAGGGAAGTTCAGGGCCAGATTTCTTCAATGACAGGATTGCTGTTTTGCCATGCTGCTTCTTGCCCATCATCAAGGATAGAAGGCTCTCACATGAATGGAAATAGTTCCTTTTGTATAGGTCCCTCTCTATACTACCTTTCCTGGTATTCTTCTTCTTTGATGATGGCTTGTGCTTGATTTTCTCAGAACTGATAAGGATAAAAAAACATTAGACATGAATTTTTTTGTTTTAAACCATAAAAAGCAGCAGCAAATAAATAAGGGTATGCAACTTCAATAATACATTCACAAAAATTAGGACTGCCAGCATAACTATAATTTGCCTGCTGCTGTGAGATCAATGAAGCACCAATGAAATCCATGCATAAAAACACAAAATCATACTACATAATCTCATCTCATGCTATTTTATGCAGTAATCTTAATCTTGAATTCAACATAAGAGTTTGAATTTCTATTAATTCCTTATTCCAAAATTTATTTTCACATTATTCTATGCATAGCTTCATCCATTTCTGTGCTTAGAATCTACATCATTCCATTGCTACACTTCAAGTAAGGCAACATTAATGTGATAACATGAATCTCTTACTAATCATTCTTGCGCTCTAACTTTTGTCTCATTTTCCCTGCATAGCGGGATTTTGGGGTGAGTATTCGGTCGGTTTGGTTTAAATTTAAAAGAACTGAAAAACCAAACAGAAAATTTAAAAATCAAACCATACCAAATTTTGAGTCAAACTGAATCGAAATATTTACAAAATTAACCGAACCAAACCAACATATTTCGGTTCAGTTATTTCTGTTTTTTCAACAACATAAATATATAATTATTAAAAAATATTTATTTTTAAATACATATATATAAATAAATATAAAGTACATAAATTTTCAGCCGGTTTGGTTATTTTAGGTTTTTTGAATAAAAATCGAATTGAACCTAACAGATCAAAATTTACAAAAAAAAAGTAAACGGAATCAAAATTTGAATCAAAGCAACCAAATAAAGTTTGGTTTAGTTCGATTTGATTTTCGGTTGGTTCGGTTTTTTGCTCACCCCTAGCGGGATTCTAAATCTAACTTAACTCGAGCAATTCCAACCTTCAAATTTTAGGATCATCTTCTCAAAAGAAATGAGGCTACATAATTTGAGATTAAAAAAAAAAAGGACAATCGTATTGCCTCATTTTAGATATTCTCTCAGTGAATATGCAAGCTAGTTATAGCAAGATCGAGAAATTGATAAACACTAAATATGAAGTACATTAAGGTACTTCAGGAGCAGATAGAGTCAGATACCTCTTCAAAGGTGCAGCTGTCACGTCTTTGAATGTCAAAGAAGACCTGGGAATATCAACCTGTGCTTCATTTATATCCAGCCTCTTAAATCAGATGATTAAAGGGTGAGGTGTTTTGCTTATCACTTTAACCACATTGAGACACAATATCAATATCTAAACTATCAGGGAAAAGATCACCATCAAGGAATCTTAAATTTTAAAAGATGTCTACTCAATGCCAGCAACTCTTAACAACAATAAATCAAGATAATTGCGACTACAAAATTTCATATTACCAACAAATATAGGAAATGTGAAAATGATGGGATATTAAGATTCACACAGAAATTAAGTTGACATTCAGGGTTACATTCGTTAGTTTTGATCCATCTCCAAGAACAACAGACAGCAGATCAGAAATGTATTTAGAAGCAATTTAGCAAATTTTACAGTCAAATTCACGAGCCAAGGTCATATGCGTAATGAAAATATTCATCAAATCCATTATACAGCTTAAAATACTAAAAAAGAGAAATACAAACAGGGAATTTATTCAAGTTGAACCTTAAAATATTTAAATGCTATATAAGCTAGTACTTGCAAGCTGCATATTCTTCTGATTTAAATCAACGAGGTCTAAGTATCCATACCAGCTAAAGTCGGGGACAAGCATTGACTGTTTTTGCCACTTAGTTGAGTTCTTTGACAAGTAAAAATCAGCAACAATAGAGAGGATATCTTCTATCTCTGTCCCACTGTCAGTGAGCAATACTCGACCATCTGGCTGAACTGTAATTTTAGAACTACGGGCCATGTCACCCACAAAGTCCACTAAAGGTTTTGGGGCATCACATTTGCCACTTGGATAAAAGAGTGGAGCACAGGGTTGCTCATGCACATCCAATGTCAATGCCTGGAGACCCATCAAGTCGGACAGTAAAGATAAATCTAATCCACCTTTCTCTAGTTCACTTGATCCAGATGCAAGAAACTTCAATATTTTCTCATGTTTTGTACATTGTTCAGCTATCCCAAAGCTGAAGAGAACTGAGTCTGGACAAGTGTCTGCTGGCAAAACAAGTACGCCAACTTGAATAAACAAGTATTGTGTAATTATATGGTAGAAAATTATGATTCATGAAATATCCAAAAAAAATTAAAAAAAAAAATAAGAAGAAGAAAAGAGGGGGGCCGGGGGACATTCCAGAGCAACAGACAATTGATATCATTCTATTGACTGAACTTTTTACTAGCCACCAGGGTTACCTATATTTAGTTAGGATTTATATTTAACTGCTATTAATCATCCCATGGATAAGTTGAGCATTATTTAGTGCACTTACACATCTATTAGCATCCCAGCAGCCTATTCCATAAAATATTCTTTGTGATTCCTCATCAATATACTATATCATCAGAGTATAAACAACGTAAAATTACATAGTCCAGCATAACCATCAAACAGTCCCAAACAGCACAGTAAGTTACAAACCTTGCACATCAATGAGTACAGGCCTTCCAACTGTTGAATCAATCTTGGCAAACTGGTTATGCTCACATAATTCACTTATAGATCTCCATGATTTCCCATGCTGATTTTGCCTCAGACTAAGGGAATTCAATCTTTTTAACTTATGTCTTGCTCCCTGACTTGGAAAAAAGGGCTGCAAGTCCTGAATCAACAAAATATTTGACAATCATTTACTTATGAATAACCACGGTTCACAATGAGATGCAAAAAAAAAAAAAAAAAAAAAACAGCCAGGGAGTTACAAGTCAGAACCATTTTAAGATCAATTTAACTAAGCACAAATCAGAATATTTTCCTAAAATGACAAAATATTCTAAATAAGCTTCTCTTATCTTTTATTGAAGGGGACAAGCAAGTCCGAATTTATCAACAACATATATGATGAGTCAATAATCAAAAGATTATGTGAATAAAGTAATACTAGCAAATAAATAGAAATCAATATATCACTACTCCAATGTCATAACTACTCCAAATTAACAGTAAATAAGAAAGATCATTTACCCATATATGGTCCTGCCAAAGTGGGTCATGGAACCGAACTCGGGACAGTCCTGCAACTCCTTGGCTGCAGGCCCAAGACCCTTACCAGTGCACTTGACAACAATAAAACCGTCTACTAGTTACAGGCAGATTGCATAGTTTGGAACAGTGCCAATCATAATTCATAAATGGTAGTTGCAGCTTATAATCATAAATTACAAGTCACGAACATCATCATAAAGGGTTAGAGTTATCAACATAAATAAAACAAACTAAATTACCAAAACTATGAAGCTACAACCATGGAAATCCAACAACACTCAGAATAACGAATACAAAGATAAACGAGAGAACCCAAATCACCACCAACAGATAAATCTCGCAAAACTCAAACAGAACCACAACACACACAAACAAATCCAAAATTAACCGTAATAAAAATAATAAATTTATTTTATTACCTTTATGACTCCAGTCTGATCTTGGTAAAAGACTAACCCAGGACCAGGAGGGTATCCATGAGAAGCCATCAAGCAAAGCTTAACCATAATCACTGGAGAGAAAATCCCAGTTCAGAAACTAAACTTTCAGATGCCAAAATCTCTCCTTTCTCTTGTACCCTTGGCCCTTTCGTCACAGCACCATAAACCTATCCATCCATTAGACCTGAAAATTCAAAGGTTTTGGCTAATTATCAAAATTTTTGAGTGGTGCCCATGATAAAAAATACTCTGATTTATGTGACCCAATTGATTCATTGAGAATTTTTCCCAGTTCAGGATCTGTGGCAGAGGCTCTGCCTTGAGAATCCAGATTGGGACCCTGAAACAGAGAAGAAAAAAATGCCGGTTGTCATGTTTTTGGATTTCTGGGAATCTGAGTTATTTCCGATGTTTCTCGCTCAATTAAAAAATTGTTCTTTCATTTGTTTTTATTTTATTAGCCGTTGATTTTGGTACGCGAATAAGTTTCTACGGCATCGATTAAGTGAGACTTGATTTGCTGAGAGAAAACCTAGGGAAGGGTACCGAATTGCTTACCATATTAACAAGGGAGAATAAAAATCTAGGAAGGGCCCACGAGCCACGAGCCACTCGTTTTGTTGTACACAGTGTGTTGTTCATGTTGATGAGTGGCCCGGATCATTTCAGTTCACCAATTAAATTTGTCTTTGCCACAAAAAATAAAATTTCTATTCTATTAAGAGTTACACTATTTTTTTAAAAAATTTTATTTATAATTTAAAATTAAATGAAATAAATAATTTTAATAATAAGAACAATGATAAATAAAATAATAATACTAATAATAATTTAAATGTTTAGCATGTTTTATTTGTTAAAATATTCAATAAGTGTATAATTAATAATAATATTGTGTAATTTGCAATTAAACAAAATCATGTTTTTAAATATTCAATCATATTTTAGAATAATAGATTTAGTAAAATCTCTCTTAAAATGTGAATTTTTAAACTCCAACAAAATAAAGAACATTATGAAAGATTGATTTCTCTATTTTCCTCTCTATCTACTTATTTGTATATTACACTAATATGGTAATTTTATAATAATTACTTACCAATTTAAAATTATTATTCACCCATATAAAAGAAAAATTATAATTAGATTGATCAAATAAGAACATAATTTTTAAATGATAGACATTAAATCTAATACAGTATAACTTTTATAAATTAATAATCTTTAATATATAGTAATTTTCTTTAATTTTAATTTGAGGTAATAAATTAAATTAATAATTTTAATAAATTAATAAAAGAATATTTTTTAAAATTTTTATATAATTATATGATTTAATTCATATTATAAATTAATGTTTTGTTAATATTATATATATAATAAATTATAATATTTTATTAAACTATGACTCTAAATATTATTTCAAATTTATATAATTATATTTATATATTTTTTTATTTCATTTTATTTATATTATATTTATTATATATTTTTACGAGTAATTTATTTAATTTATATTTAATTAATTATAAATATTTTTATTTTATTTTAATTAATTGAACAATCACTATAAATATTAGTCAATGATTAACAAATGATGATATAAATAATAAATATATGGCGTGATTGACATTATTAAAAGACTAAAATTTTCTTCAAGTTACAAAGTAAATAAGCTTATAAAATAAAGAAAAATTATTATATATATTAAATATATAATTAATTAATAAATAATAAGATATTTTAATTAATATAATTATTTTATATTTTAAAATAAAAAATATTAATATTATTTTTTTATTCGATATATTTTTATCTCTCTTTATTATAAGAAGAGTTCATTTGACAAACATTATCATCCATGGACCACGAACATTGCCTAATAAACTCATTAGTCAAATTTACCAAAAGAAACTTATCTTCCATGACAGGTGTCTTCTCCAGGACGCGAGTTTGTTATAACTACGTACGTTTATCAAGTACCAATAAAATAATTCTCTTTTTTTCTCTATTCTCTCTTACCTCATCATTTTCTATCATCTTTTTCCATTAGTTTCTTTCATTTTATTTCTCCTCCTCGAAACCCTATAATTTATTTATTTTTTAATTTTTATAAAGAAAATTTTAATTTCATTCATTCGCCAAATCCGTAGATTTTCTAATCACTTTCTCGAGAAAGAATCTTATAAAGCTTTGCTTAATTAAGGGAAATTTTTCCCCGGTTTTTTAGGGGCATGGAAACTAACAACCCTTCATCATCTTCCTCATCGTCGGCTTCAAATTCCACCACGACGTCAACGTCGATTACGGATACAGTGAATGGGTCTCATCAGTTTAAGATCACGGGGTATTCGTTGTTGAAAGGATTGGGGATCGGGAAATATATTGCTTCGGATACGTTTAATGTGGGGGGTTATTCGTGGGCGATTTATTTCAATCCAGATGGGAAGAGTGTTGAAAATAATGCCACCTACGTGTTGTTGTTTATAGCTTTGGTTAGTGAGGGAACCTATGTAAGGGCGCTTTTTGAGTTGACGCTTTTAGATCAGAGTGGGAAGGAGAGGCATAAGGTTCATAGCCATTTTGGGAGGACGCTTGAGAGTGGTCCTTACACGCTCAAATGTCGCGATAGTATGTGGTGAGATATTGTGTTTCTCTGGCCTTTTTCCCCATATTTTTCTTTTTCTTTTTTTAATTTAGTTAGTGGAGCTGATATGGTGTTATTAGATTTGGCGGGCTAATGGAGTTCATTGCCTTGATTAGGATATGATTTGTGATGGGATTTTTGAGATGACTGCATAATTAGAGAGTTATTTTTATTTTATTTTTTTTAATTTTAAAGTATCTTCCCTAGAGAGGTTGGGATGGTGAAAATGAAATAGATCGTTGATTTGTGAGTTTCGGTTGCCGATGGAAATATTTCTTGGGGTTAATTTTGTTGATTTGATTCTAAGAATACTCAACGTCCACATGATCATTGAGTAGCTGGTGCAGGATAAAGAGAGTTTAGATGGGTGCGAGTTAGTGCCTATGGATTGCTCTGTATCTCATGAGCTTCTGAAGAGCTTAATAAGTGACAATTTATTTTATATTATAATTAATAAGTTGAGTACATTTAATTCTCTCTCCAGCGAGTGTGTGAAAAATTGATAGAGTGACAAGATTATGGTCTTGTTTGAATTGTTGAAATATTGCAATATCTTCCCCTCCGCCATCTCATTAGAATCTTTCAATTTAGATAGGATTTCTGTTTATTTTATTTATTTATTTTTGAGAAAGTGTTTACATGTTTATTGGGAGCTCCTTTTATAACCAGTTGAATCCATGGTTGCATATGACCTAATGTTAGACCTCGAGGATTGATTTGCTAAAGGTTTTTAGCATTTGTACCCTAAGTAGGTGCTTAAATGGCTTCAAAATTTTCACTTCTGTTTGTCAGCAAGGTTTTGTCATTGTTATATGCAATTCTGTTTTGTTAGCTGCAAGATATTAAAATGCTTCCAGGTTCTCCATAGTTTTTGAATAAGCTGGTTATATTTATTATATTTGGAGCAGAATATAATAAAATTAGGTGTTATATGCTGCAGGGGATACAAACGTTTTTTCGAGAGAACTCTTATAGAGTCATCAGACTACCTCAAAGATGATTGCCTTCAAGTTCACTGTAGCGTAGGTGTTGTTAAGTCGCACACAGAGGGCCCTAAGATTTGCTCTATCGCAATACCACCTTCCAACATTGGCCAGCACTTTGGACAACTTTTGGAAAGTGGGAAGGGAACTGATGTAAATTTCATAGTTGATGGGGAGGTTTTTGCTGCTCACAAATTGGTACTTGTTGCTTGATCACCTGTATTCAGGGCCCAACTTTTTGGTCCAATGAAGGATCAAAATATCCAGTTAATAGAAGTTGAAGACATGGATGGAGGCTTCAGTTTTTAAGGTTCTAACTTTAACTTAAACCATTTTTTCTCTTTGCCGTTGATTCTGTATTCTGTCCTTCAGATTTTTGGCTATCTTTAGGGATCTTTTCTGCTTTTTTGTTTTGTGCAAAAAAACAAATGTTCATAAAGTTTTCATGTATCAAGTAAAATGTGGTGTCTTGCACTGAAAATTTTGATAATCACTTTTGCAAAGCTTTGTCGTTGTATTTCTCTGTTACTGTATTTAGTTAACGTATTTTAAAGTAATCGCGCTTCACTTCTCTCATTCCGTGCAATCAGCGGACTTAACCTTTTCCCCCGAAATTTAGCATTCCTTAATGCTCTAGATAATGCAGCTTTGCAACCATACATGATAAACCATAAGTCTGGTCATCTAATTCCTTTCTTCGTCTTGCAGGCTTTGCTTCATTTTATATACTGGGATTCATTACCTGACATAGAAGAGATTACTGGATTGAACTCAAAATGGGCCTCAACTTTGATGTGTCGGCATTTACTTGCTGCAGCTGATATATATGGTCTGGACAGGCTCAGACTGCTTTGTGAGGCCAATCTCTGCGAGGGTGTTGCTATAAACACAATAGCAACTACACTAGCTTTGGCAGAGCAGCGCCATTGTTTTCAGCTGGAGGCGCAATTATCACGTCTTTGACCGTCAAAGAAGACCTGAGAATATTAGCCTGTGCTTCACTTATATCTGGCCAGTTCAATCAGATGATTAAAGGGTGAGGTGTTTTTATCACTTTGACAACATGGAGAGACAAATATCAATATCTAACAGCAAGAAATTTTACAAGATGTCTGCTCAATGCCAGCAACTCTTAACAGCAATAAATCAAGATGAGAAGTCCAAATTTAGAATAATAGATTTAATGAACGCAAATATTTTTCTTTTTGTATAAGAATTACAGGTTAGCGTGTTAGTGGGGAAAGGGAAGTAAATAAGAAGCAAATTTGGAATGAATAATCAAAATTTGCTAAAGGAGAAATTCGAACTCAATCCTTATTCAATGTGCCTTAAGCCACATACCACCAGGCCGAAGCATGATGGCAAGAAATTCGGCATTTAAAACGGTAGGTCAGGTAAATTCATAGCAATAAAATTAGTATTTATTCACTTTCAAACATTTGACCTGAATATAATAGAAGAAATATCAGTCAAAATCCATTAAGTGTCTCGTTAATTATACAAAATTCAATGGAGGCAGAAACAGTGCATCGTTACATCACATCATATAATTGAAAAAACAATATGTCTAAGTCACTAAATTACCAATACTCTATATAAGAAATTATCTGAGAAAGCTCTTTTTTTTTTTTTTTCAACAATCTGAGAAAGCTATTGAAACTTGAGTTACAAATTTCTCTCGTGAGGAAGATTAATCAAATCACAACATCAACATGATGCTTGTAAACGTACTTTTTATAGAATCTTTGATTTTTTTTTGTTTACATCAAATTTAAAATTTTCTATTTATATGATGTACTTTTTATGAAAAAAGGAAAATTAATTAGAAATTTATTAATAGCAGTTTAAAATATAAAAATTTATTTAATTTTTCATTATAAAAAAAATTTAAGTTATATTAAAAAATGTAAAATTTCACTTTTGTGTTTTTATAATTTTTCAGGTTTTGTGTTTTAAACTATATATTATATTTTCATTCATAAATTACCATTAAAGATTCTATTTTTACCGTCCAAATAATTATAAATACGAAAAGAATAAAAATTAAAGATTTAATATAGATAAATATAAAAGTTTATAGACTCGATCACAATAATTTACAACGATTATTATATTATTATAATAATTTTAAAAAGTTAAAAATTTTAAAATTTATATTATTTATTTAATTAATACTAAAAATTCAATTCTTAAATTTTAAATTTTATAAGAATAATAATAAAAAGATAATGCTATGACCACAACCTCTTTAATAACGTAACATGCTCGGACTATTAAATATTCAGCATTCTATCCATAACATAAGGGTTGATTAACATCAAATTAACGCCTAAGTAAAGTTAAATTAGGTATTATCTAGGCATATCTTCATTGTCAAAGTTGGCAATGAAGTGATAATTAAGGTAACGAGGAGCCACAGAACAAAAGGACAGAAACACAATTTTGGCCCAACAGACTTTAAGACTTGGATTTAGCCATAGCCAATAGCCACATCTGATTCCACTTACAATGCTGGCAACAAACATGTTCTGGTACTGCATTAAAATTAAGAAAGAAAAATAAAGTTAAAAATAGACACACCCCATTGGCTTATAATGGCAAGGACATTATTTGGATCGGAAATCTATATTCACTGCGACTTCCTCTCATTACACCCACCTACTTCCCTCACTGCAATATCTTTACTCTCTAGTTTCTCTACAATTTGCCTTTGGCTTACGCGCCTACCCTTTTCTCGTTGGCGCGTTCATTACCAACAACCCAAAACGGTAACTTTTATTAACGTCTGCTTGGACTCACCTGCCCTTCAATCGCGCGGACCAAAACTGGTGTTCATCGGTAATCTCAAATTGTGAATTTATCTTATAATTGAATAGAAAAAAAAAATAAAATAAAATAAAGAAATTAAAAGTCATTTTATTTTAAATATGAATAAATTAAAAATAAAAATAAATTTGAAAATAGAAGATAATACCTTCTAATTCTAATATCTAAAAAATTGAACGTATTAAATTATATTTTTAGCAAGATTGATTTTACTCATTAAAAAAAATTATTTAAATACGAATAAAATATAAAAATTATAAACAGAGACGAAATTAAAATTTCAAATTTAGAGGGTCAAAATTATTTCAATAATTATTATATAAAAATATTCACTTAAAAATTATTATATAAATAAATATCACAATTCTATATGTTTAAAGTTTATCTTTAAAAATAATATTTTTTTATATTAAATTTAAAAAAAATTAAAATAAATTATAAATCAATTTCATAAAAAGAAAAGAAAAAAATACATAAATATTAATTTATCACATACATAAATTACCACGGATTTTAAGATTTATTGACAAAAAAAAAAACTTAATGTTTAAAATATATCAATGATCAATATTTAAAATAATAAATATAATCTAATTGAAATATAAAACAAGAGTTAAAATTTATTGACATTAACTTAATTTTTTTATAATTTATATTTATTTTTCTTTATTGATCATATTTTTTTTTTATCTCTCTCGTTACTTTTTTTAAAAGTAAAAAATAATTTAACGGATAAAAATGAAACAAAAAGAAAATAAATTGAAAAGAGTTATAAACATATTTTATTTTTAATTTTGGTGGACTGAAATTTAAAAATTAAGAAAAATGTTTGTAACTTTTTTTTTAATTTAGCTAAAATAAAAATTATGGACTAATTCAATATATTGGACTAAATAATAATAAAATATTACATCATATATGGACCTATTTTATTATGGGAATTATTTTTTTTTTTGTTAAGTATATATATATATATACTTGATTTTTTTTTTTTTTTGCTAGGACGCAGTGGCCTCTGTCATGTATTACTTGGTTATGTTGCTGGTTGTAAATAATTTATCTAAAAATAAGTAAAATATAAGAAAAAAAAATAATTAAACTTTCAATATAATTGATTAATTAAACACATTAAAAAAAATTATTAATAAATATTTATTTGAGAGAATGTGGTCAACTATTGGTTGGTTTTCTATTTAAGTGACTTTTAATAATTAATGCATATATGGCATAATTGACATTAATAAAGGACCAACAACTTCTTTCATGTTATGGAGTAAATGATCTTACAAAATAAAAGTAATTGCTTTGACCAGCATTATATCCATGGACAGACAGGGAACACATTTCCAATTCTTTATTTTATTTTTATATTTTATTATTTATAAAAAAATATTAATTATCAAAATATTTTAAATATATATTCCATTTATTTTTTTATTTATCATTTTAAAAATTTAAAAATTTTTATTTTTAATTATTATTTTAAATAAATTATTTTAAATATAATAAATAAATATCTGTTCTAAAACAATAGAGAAAAAAAAAAGGGGGAGTAAATAAAAACGTAAGACGAAACGAAAGATACGAGATAAAGTCAGAATGTTGCTAATAAAACTCATTAGTCAAATTTACCAAAACAACCTTATCTTCCTTGACAGTTGTCCTCTGCAGGACGCGAGTTTGTTATAACCACATACGTTTATCAAGTCCCAATAATTCTCCCATTTTTCTCCCTATATATAATACTACTTATTATTATTAAATCACTCTTACCTCATCATTTTCTATCATCACTTTCCATTAGTTTCTCTCGTTTTCTTTCTCCTCTTCGAAACCCTAGATTTTTTTTTTTATTTTATTTTATAAAGAAATTTTAATTTCATTCATTTGCTAAGTCCCTAGATTTTCTATCACTTTCCCGAGAAAGAATCTTATAAAGCTTTGCTTAATTACGGGGAAATTTTTTCCCGGTTTTCTTAGGGGGCATGGGAAGGATTCTGAGAGAAACTACCAAGCCTTCATCATCTTCCTCATCGTCGGCTTCAAATTCGACGACGACGTCAACATCGATTACGGACACAGTGAATGGGTCTCATCAGTTTAAGATCACGGGGTATTCGTTGTCGAAAGGATTGGGGATCGGGAAATATATTGCTTCGGATATGTTTAATGTAGGGGGTTATTCGTGGGCGATTTATTTCTATCCAGATGGGAAGAGCGTTGAAGATAATGCGACCTATGTGTCGTTGTTTATAGCGTTGGCTAGTGAAGGGACCGATGTAAGAGCGCTTTTTGAGTTGACGCTTTTAGATCAGAGTGGGAAGGAGAGACATAAGGTTCATAGCCATTTTGGGAGAACGCTTGAGAGTGGACCTTACACGCTCAAATATCGCGGTAGTATGTGGTGAGATATCGTGTTTCTCTGGCTTTTTTCCCCATTTTTTTTTCATTTAATTAGTGGAGCTGATATGGCGTTGTTTGATTTGGCGGGTTAATGGAGTTTATTGCCTTGATCAGGATATGATTTGTGATGGGAATTTTGAGATGACTGCATAATTGGAGAGTTAATTTTTGTTTTATTTTTAATTTTAAAAGTATATTCCATAGAGAGGTTGAGATGGGAAAATAGATCGTCGATTTGTAAGTTTTGGTTGCCGATTGAAATGTTTCTTGGGATTAATTTTGGTTGTGGTCGGATTTGATTCTAAGATTACTCAATGTCCACATGTTAATTGATTAGCTAATGCAGGATAAAGAGAGTTTAGATGGGTGAAAGTTAGAGGTTAAGGATTTTGCACTGTATCTCAGGAACTTCTGAAGAGCTTAATAAGTGACAATTTAGTTTGTAATATAATTAATACGTTGCCAATTTTGTTTAAGTACATTATAATTCTTTCTCTAATGAATGTGTGAAAAATTTTATACAGTGATAAGATTACTATCTTCTTTGAATTGTGAAATATTGCAATATCTTCCACTCCATCATACTTATTAGAATCTTTCCATTTATATAGGATTTCTGTTCATAAGATTTTTTTTTTTAGAAAGTGTTTACATGCTTGTTGGGAGTTCGTTTTATAACCAGTTGAATCCATGGTTGCATATGACCTAATGTTGGACCTCGAGGATTGATGTGCTAAAGGATTTTAGTATATTTACCCTAAGTAGGTGCTCAACTTTCTTCAAAATTTCACATATGTTTGTCAGTAAGGGTTTATCATTGTTATATGCAATTCTGTTTTGTTAGCTGCAGCATATTAAAAATGTATCCAAGTTCTCCATAGTTTTTGAATAACCTGGTTATATTTATTAACTTTGGAGCAGAATTTAATAAAATTAAATGTTACATGCTGTAGGGGATACAAACGGTTTTTCAAGAGAACTCTTCTAGAGTCATCAGACTACCTCAAAGATGATTGCCTTCAAGTTCACTGCAGCGTAGGTGTTGTTAAGTCGCACACAGAGGGCCCTAAGACATACTCTATCCCAATACCACCTTCCAACATTGGCCAGCACTTTGGACAACTTCTGGAAAGTGGAAAGGGAACTGATGTAAATTTCGAAGTTGATGGAGAGGTTTTTGCTGCTCACAAATTGGTACTTGTTGCTCGATCACCTGTATTCAGGGCCCAACTTTTTGGTCCAATGAAGGATAAAAATACCCAGTTAATAAAAGTTGAAGATATGGAGGCTTCAGTTTTTAAGGTTCTAACTTTTAACTTACCATTTTTTTTCCCGTTGATTCCCTATTCTGTCCTCCAGATTTTTGGCTATCTTTAGTGATATTTTCTGCGTATTTAGTTAACATATTTTAAATTATTTGCTTCACTTCTCTCATTCTTTGCAATCAGCCGACTTAACATTTTCCCCTAATTTAGCATTACTGAGTGCTTTAGTTATTGCAACTTTGCAACCATACATGATATACCATAGGTCTAGTCATCTAATTCTCTGGTTTCCCCTTTCTTTGTCTTGCAGGCTTTGCTTCATTTTATATATTGGGATTCATTACCTGATCTAGAAGAGCTTACTGGATTGAACTCAAAATGGGCCTCAACTTTGATGTGTCAGCATTTACTTGCAGCAGCTGATAGGTATGGTCTGGACAGACTTAGACTGCTTTGTGAGGCCAATCTCTGCGAGGATGTTGCTATAAACACGGTAGCAACTACTCTAGCTTTAGCAGAGCAGCACCATTGTTTCCAGCTGAAGGCTGTGTGTCTCAAGTTTGTTGCAATGCCCGAAAACCTTAGAGGTTAGCAGCTTCTTCAAAATATTCAATGCATTAGTATTGCATAAGACTGCAAATATGAATTTTTTGCCTAATTGTTTTACCTATTAAATTGTGTTTGATATGCCTTTTGCATTTAAAATTACTTTTGTTATTTTTGAATAATAATGATAGTGAAAGAAATAAATAGATAAAGAAGCAATTTTGTGAGCATGTGATTCTTCTTCTTCTTCTTCTTCTTATTAGTATTATTATTAATTTTTTTTTTTTTTTTGTATTTTATGTTTTTATTTTTGTAGAAGAAACTCTTTAATTTTTCCTTTTTTTCCTTTCACAAAAGCAAAACTGAAAAAAAGAAAAAGTTGTTCTTGACTTTCAAACCAAACAGTGCTTAAATTTTTAACTTTTGGCATTCACTTTAAGGTTTGATTTCGAGTTGGATTAGTTTTGGAACTTAGCTTTCATACCTGTAAAAATAAAATATTAATTTATTCCTAGAAGTGCTTTATTGTGCTTTATTTTTAAATCTCTCTTTAAAGACATCACAGCGACTATTTTTCATGTAGTTTGAATTTGATTTGAAGTTGAGGCAACTTTTTTTTATTATTTTTTATTTTCATGTGTTGACATGTCACCAGTATTTGGATTATGTAATATGGTGTAAACCCACCAGCATTGCCTCGCGTAGGGTTGTAAATGATCTGAGCTGAGCTTTTAAAAACAAATGCTCACAATTAATTATTAAATGAGCTTAGCTTGAACTCGGCTCTGCCCATATTCATTATGAGCTTAGCTAATTGCATAAAAACTTGTACTATTTATAATTGCAAGCTATTTTAAAAGGCACAAGAAATTATTTTTCACAACAGTAAACAATGGGGACTCCACATGGTGCCCATCTGGTGCCTATTGAATCCCATACTCAACATCCAAGGAGAGGGATTTGACGGGGATTTCACATCTAGCTTACACATCTTCTTCTTCCATATTTTTTTAAATTTTATGTTTTGTCTAATAAATAATATCTTCTGATCTAATATATACATATATATATAAACTGACATTGCAAAGACTGTGTAGTAAACTAGAATCTACAGTTAACTTTTTTATTATATTATAATTAGCGTTATGAATTTTATAAATCTAAAATTGGTTGATATCCAGCTTTTATTAAATATATAAACGAAGGATATGTGTAATTTAAAATTTTATTTTATGGTGACTTGCAATTAGAAAGATAACATACTATTAATTTGAAATAAAATATCTTCCTCTTTAAAATCTTATGAACATGCTAGCTTATGAGCTTAAACAAGCTGGGTATTGTTTAGCTCAAGCTCACTAGTTTATTAACTGAGTTTCGTTTAGTAAATGAATAGAATCCTAATAAGCTTTTATCAAGCCAAGCTCCAGTTTCGTTTGCAGCCCTAATCTCATGGCACATATCTATTCATCTTTTGCTTAAAAATCTCTGAACCCTCACTAGAATGCTTCTGCCTTCCCATTATGTCTTTCTGTTCCTTCTAGGATGAGCTACAGGATTCAGTCTACATCCCTTGAAATTCATGAGCAGTTGGACAATATATTTGAATAGTCAGGACGCAATCCTAAAGTAAAATGATATCTTTCTGTAAGAATTGCTTACCCTTGTAAATTGTTGTTTTTCAGCTGTGATGCAAACGGATGGCTTTGAATATTTGAAGGAAAGCTGCCCCTCTGTCCTCACAGAACTTTTGGAATACGTGGCTAGAGTGAATGAACACTCTGTAATAGTGTGTAGGCAAGGGAATGAAGCTATCCTGGATGGCAGTGACCTGAACGGGAGACGGGTGAAGCAAAGGTTATAGGGGAAAACTACTTTTCCCGTGTATCTTTGTAGCCAAAAAATAAAAATAAAAAATAAAGAAAAATGGAAAAAAAAAAAATTTAAGGAACAAGTTGTAGGAGTAGAAGATTTTCCCCGTAGTTTGTATGAAATGTAAAACTTGGTTCATTCAGTGTCCATGGTTGGCTTGCCTTTGTAGTTTTTTTTCTCTTTAAATTTTATAATTTGTTACTTTCTGCATGTTTGTTGGATGAATGATCTGCTTTTGCTTTTGCTTTCTGCATTACGTTCTTGGATGCATTGAAAATTTGAAATCGACCGCTTGTATCATAGTTTATGCACATCACATTGTATTCTTGTTTTAATGGTTCAGTTTGTAAATCTTGAAGCTTAAAAAAAAATGGATTATAAAATGATTGACGAGTATGTAATTAAACCACATCGCTATCCTATAACTAAATTGACCAGATAGTATCTTTAAACTTTTAAAGTATAAATATTTTGATGAGAAAATTTTGATATTTATATGTTTCCAACAATCAATAATTGATGAAAATTTAATACTTTTATATTTTTCCTAATTTATTTCCTACCCCATTTTTACATTAGCTCTGTTTAGTATCTTTAAAATTTTAAAATATAAATATTTTGAAGAGAAAAATTTAATATTCCCATTTTTACATTAGCTCTGTTATTATAAGATATTTTAGTCCTTTTCTCAATGAATTACTATTAAAATCATGGTATGCTCTTCTGAACAAGAAAATAATTAATTCTGCTATCCGTTTGTTGTCTTATCCAAACGACTTTATCTTTACAAATGTGTGGTCGTTTAAGGCATATCATAACTGAGGGCTATATTGGTAAATTCAGTTAAAATTAGGCATTTCAAACGTTGAACACCTCCTACTTCTTGGCTCTGCTCTTGGTGTCCTTTCAGGGACGAAGAGTCGAAGCAAGGACTTTGTTCGTGTCAAATCTCCTTTCTCAATTCGGTCAGGAAAATATGGTAATTTGCTTTTTAGAATTTTCCTGTTATAAATTTATGGGTTCTTGTCTTTTTGATTTATAAATTCAAAACTCCTGAATCCTGATGTTTTTATTTTCTTTTTCAACACAGTTTACCCTAATTTCTCTCGCGGGTTTTGTTGGAATGCAGCTGTTCTTTTCGTATTTCAAGGACTTGGTGGGTAGAGAAGTGACAGTGGAGCTCAAGAACGATTTGGCAATCAGAGGAACGCTCCACTCTGTCGATCAGTACCTCAATATCAAGCTTGAGAACACTCGGGTTGTCGATCAAGACAAGTATCCTCACATGGTATCCTCTCCTCTTTCACTTCCTGGAACTGCCTTTTCTTTTTCTTTTTTTCCCTTTCTAAAAATTGTCCCTTTGTTATGGGTGAATTTATTATGCGGAGAATTATAATGTTGAAGGTTTGAGCTAATATGGGCACCCACAATAATGTGGAACTTTAGGGTTTACGATTTGTTATAATCAAACGTTTATTTTTGGGTTCAAGGCTTTGTTGCATCTTGTAAATTCGTATTGTATTACTGTTGATTATCAGTGGGAAATTACTTTAGGTTTTGCTGTGTACCTGGGAACTTATGTAGCACTTGAATATTTATTTCTGGTTCTCAGTTTCATTGTTTCTTAGATCAAATTATCAGGAATTTGGTACCTATCACTACTCAATAGGTAACATGCTTATGGAATGTTAATGGTAAACATTAGTGCAATGTACAAATCTTTGGTCTAGTATTTAAAATAACCATCTGAGCAAGTACCCCCATTGCTTAATTTTGTTTACCGTATTGAACTCAGCTTCTCTTATAGAATGTTTATTCCAGCTTCTTTTTCTTCTTTTTATATATATATTTTTTTGTTGCTGATAAATCTCCGTCCACTGGTATATTTTCTTGTGGGGAAATTTTTTCATTTCAAATGCATTGGTGTTTCTTATTCAAAAGTGAATTTATCGTCCCTATGCCTGGGATTTTTAAGGAAGTCTCAGATTCACTCGTGTCTTTATCAGATGATGTTTGACATTGACTCTGGCTGTTTCGAGTTTTAATATAGGTGCCCAAAATATAAATTTTCCTCCAGCATTTGCCTTAACTTGCCTATAAGATGGATTATAAAATTATGCCCTTTGATCCCATGCTGGTGTTGGCCCTTACTACATTGATGGTCTTGTTTACTTTTACTGTTTGAATGAAATAGGCCAACTTCACCAAAAATTTGGTTCTGAAGCTGATCATTTTATGAAAGCTTTACGTGAAGTGGTGAATCCTATCACTTTTATGCATAAACACACTAGTGGGGATAGTGAACACAAAGGAATCAAATTGGTTTGCTTTGTATTGTCAAAACGGATGTGGCTTATGCAAGAATCAAGATGCTTTAATGGATTTTGTGTCATTTATATCCCATTTCAATTACAAGTTCCTAGGTACTGACTGAATAGATGAACATGAATTTTGGGTATCAATCTGAATGATGATGTGGAGTTCCATTTGATCACTGAGTTATGAGAAATCACAGTTGCATGAATGTGCTTAAGTTTGAGTGCGCAAATTGATTTCCACTTCCAAATTTTGTTGGTGGAAATTACATCTCTGCTGGAACTTTTTTTGTTTGACTTGACATTTAAGGAATGATGATGGCAATGATACGACTATTTGTATGCCTGTTTCCTGGTGTGTTCTCAGGGTTTTACTGAAAAATCTTGAGAAAAAATATAGTTTATATGGAAAATTCTGGAGAAAAAATATCCTCTATAAGTTCCCCTTTCCCTTAGTTTCTACCTACTGGGAGTCATGTCAGTTTGGTTGAGCATGTGTACATGTAAGTGAACACATTTCGTTGATCCATAATTTCAAATAACATGTTATGTGTTCATTATATAAATGCTAGGACATAAACTTATTGATGTGCTTACTCACATCTGTATATATATATATATATATACCCATCTTTCAGGTATAACATGGTGCTTAACTCTTTGGTTTATTGGTATAAACTCTTTAGATGTTATTACTTGGTTGATTTGCTCTCTGTCATGCCTGTGTCGTGGTTTACTCTTGTTGTTGATTGACCTACCTATCAGTTCTCTGAAACTACATGCACACAGGTGAACTTGTTATGGTTAGTCATGTTGGGTCCCCTCTTTCATTTGACAGCCCTGCTTTTTTTTGCATGATTTTGCTAGTGGAATCTATTGATTTTGTGTTCAATGGCAGCTTTCAGTCAGGAATTGTTTCATCAGGGGATCTGTGGTTAGATATGTTCAATTGCCTCCAGAGGGTGTTGACATTGATCTGCTTCATGATGCAACGAGAAGAGAAGCTCGGGGTGGCTGAGATTTTAGTTAAATTGCCGCTCTTATTTTAATGAACATCTGATGTAATTGTAGTTCAAACAAAGCTGTCTTGACATTCCAAACACCAAACACCAGGTTGTGTATTGAAAATTCAGCACTTAAATTTTCAGTTCTAGCACACACTACCTGATTTTAGTACAAGGTGATGCTAAAAGTAATTAGCAGATAGATGATTTCTAGTTTCACGTTCAATGCTAATTAAGCTTTAAATTCATTAAATAGAATTAAGGGACCTCTTGTACGTCCAGTTTATGCCAATCTGCTTCTTTCCTGATGTTTTTTTTTGTCCCCTTTCGCATAGGCCTCTAACCTAAAATAAATACACTCAGATCTTGCCTTGCATTGCAATTACGTGTTAACAAGAACTGCAAATGGAATCCTAATCAGAGAAAATTACTTGGCTATGATTATTTTTGGTAATGCAGATCTGGCTGCAACAAATATTGAGAATAATAAAAATTCATGGACTCCATTAAATGGGATTTTGAGTCCTTGCAAACAAATTATTCTGTTGTCCAAAACTGAAAGAATTTTTAATGCTATGAATTACCATGGAGAAATTGAAGCTTGGGAACTAGGTGACATTTTTACTGTAAAAAACATGGTTATCAAAATGGACCGGACTGGCTGGTTGAATTGAAAAAATCGAGAATTAAACTAAAATTCAGTTTGGTTAGTATCAAAAATTCATCTCCTAAGAATCGGTTGAATCGGATTAGTTTTTTTTGTTCTAGCTGTCAGATTTTTAAAATTTTTTTTTTAATTTTTGATAAAAAAAATAAATGTTAAATTATATTTATTTTAATCATATATATAATAAATGTCAAATTATATATATATATATTGATTTTTTTTAGTTTAACCGATTCAATCCTAATTGAACCTTTGACTCTTTATTTTTACTATTTTTTAACGGTCCGATTATAAAAATATTGATAAAAAAGGCTATTCTTTGTGATTAAGAACCGGTTTGGAAGAGTCAAAGAGTACATAGTAGAAAGTCAACATCTGGAGAGCTTCTTTTAGTTATTAGACATATCTCTGATTTTAACATAGAAAAATTTGAGGTTTATTAGGTGGGAAATGGAATTAAGTTTAGTGTGTAGGTAATAATGTTTTGTTTGTTGGTTCTAATAGAGATTGATTATGATTATAGGAATTGGGGTTTGAAGCCAAATGCTATTTACTTTGCTGATGATGATATTAAGAGTAAAATTCATGATTTAGGAGTTTTTAATTTGGAAGATAATAGTGTTCAGCGTTTTTATTACTTTGGTGATGTCAATAAGATTTTACCATTACCCTTTTGGGTTGCTCCTAAACCCTTTTTGAGTGGTGGATGATAAAGGAGCCATGATTTGTGTGATTATAAGCTTATATTATATTATTGCTATATATATATTTTTTAATTATTATTATATTATATATAAATACAATAACAGAAATTTGTGTTATAATGTACGTCAGGTGAAAAATAATTTGATACACTATTAAGCTTAAATATATTATTTATAAAGTAAATTATAACAAATTTTATATGATAAGGATGTTTGCATGATTTTAAAAAATTATATTACTAAAAAAAATAAAGTGACAATAAATGATCTATAAAAATTATTATCATTCATAATAATATTATTATAAAAAGTATATTATATTATTAAAATTTTAATTTTTGTTATTTATTGATCACAATAAAAAAATATAAAAAATATTACTTGTTAGGTGGGTGTTTGATAAAAAATTTTAATATTAACTGTTTGCTTTTTAGTTTCTAAAAGTTATATCAAATTGGTTTAGTTATTTATTTTTAATGATAATATTAATATTTAGATAATTGTTAATTAGTCAAACAACAAGTATTTATAAAAATATGAACGATTTTAAAATTAAACTTATGAATTTTTTTAATATTAATAATCTATTAAAAAAATATGGAAAGTAATTCATTGAAAAGGAAAGAATACAATTATTAGTTATTAATAATCTTTTAAGAATATATAAAAAAATTTAGCACATTAAGTGCAATGATCATTTTGTGATTAATTGTTTTTTGTTATGGAAATCTCTTTTCATCCTAGATTTCACTTCCAATCTAGACCATTTTAATTATTGATTATTTTCTAATAAGTTTTTTAATGATGGGTTTTAGTATTTTATGATTTTTTAATTAATTATTTATTTTTGTTGTCCAGGAGTATACTATATCAACATAGACGCAATAAATGGGTTGGTACTTGTTTCAGGATTTGTAGATCCTTCCACAATCCAAAACACAATTGGGAAGAAGGCAGAGCTTTTGGCTTATGAAAAGGACTTCATGCAAGCAGAAAAGAAATTAAATAAATTCCTAAGGAACATGAAAAAAGAGCAAAATTAAAAAGACAACATGTTCATGTGATTCTGATGCTGATTCTGATTCTGATGCTGAGGTTGATGATAAAACAAAATATATCAATGATAAGAACCAGGTGCAAAAATGGCCTAATGATATAAATTATATGCCTGATCTATATTATGGGCAGAGAGTAGCTGATCCTAGAGTTTATGGGGCTTACTGAGCGCCTCTACCTTGGTATAGAAGGCCATACAACTCCAGAACACAATATCCATATGGGTACCCAGGATTTAATTATCCAGCCATTTATAGCAGGCCACCGCTGCCACAAGAACCACCATTACCATCACCTCCGCCTCAGCCTCAGCCTCAGCCTCAAATGCCCCTGTCAAATGTTTATGCTGTTTATAGTGGACAGACAGAACCACCAGTAGGGAACTCCTTGTATCACTCTTTTAGTGATGATAATGTTAGGGCTTGCAGTATAATGTGAGTTACAGTTTCTAATTGGGATTAGGATAGTGATTTTACAGTTCTATAGGGGAATGTTGAGATTATTACAGATTAAAAATCTAAATATTCTACTGCTGAAGATATTTTAAATATTCGTGTTTGGGATCTCAAGGACTATGAAATGGGTGAATCAGAATGGTGCTTACAACATGACATTAATTTGGTGAACAATTTCCCTGTTATAAAAGAGATAGCTTGCGATCCTTGTGATGGTGATATTGTATATACTACAATAGATTTACAAAAGATTTTGTCTTGCAACATGCCTACTCGTATCCTGCAGGATGAGGTGTCTAAGACAGATATAACAACTTATAGTCCCAACCATGTGGCTGAGGGCAATGCCTTCACCTATGTGCTTCATTTTGTTGCCAACTTCAATCCCTTCTCCTCCACATCATAGTTATGGCCAAGGGAACAAACAAGTCTATATTTTAAGTTGTTATTTCGGTTTCTTGCAATTACTGTAACTGTCATAGTGTACAGGCAAAACCACCAATAACTTGTATCACTCTCTTATTAGTGATGATAATGCTAGAATTCTAATTGGGATTAGGATATAGTGAGTTAGACCGTAAAATTGTGTTCTTGAACTAATGTTGTCTAATTGTGAACATCTTGAATTTGACAAAATCAGCAATCTCAACTGTTAGAAATATACCAACCTCTTTAGGCTTTTCAATACATTTCTTTGTTGCATCTTAGAAGATTGATATACTGAAAATCTACCAAATGATACTAAAGTACATAAACCCGAACTTCCAAATATTAGTTTTCTCAGCCGCATATGCATCTCACAAGTCACCACTCTGCAAACGACTTTAATGTCATTAAGCCAAAGTTCACTGGTATTATCACTTAATTAAAAAGAAAGATGCATGCTATTTGAATCGCTTGTCAAAAAGAAGGTAATTAAAGAGAACTTCAAGCAAAATATTAATTATATATAAAGTTGAAGCCTTTAATGAAAACTAGTTTAGATAAAAATAATTATTTAAATCATAACAAAAATAGAGAGAAAAGTTCCAAAAGCATTTTAACAAGCAATTCATACATGTGACCCTATTCCAAAACTTCTGGGGATCCATGTTAAAATAAAGAATATCTTGCCAACAGAAATAGGCTTTTAAATTTCTATTAAGTGTTTTTCAAGTGTAGGTGCATAAATCTCTCTATAGAGAGTACAGCTCACACTCCTACCTTACTACCATGTCTATTGGAATGAGATGAATACTACAGGCAATAACAATGCTTGAGTTTTCATTATAGAAAAGCAAGCTATAAGAATCTGTGACTTGAGCCAGAGAAGGAAACTATCAACGTTCAACATTTCATTTCACATACTCAACAAACCAATCCAGCATATTTTTATGGGATTCTTCAGCACAGTTGACTGCCTTTTCATCTTCTATATTATATCTAACTGTCCAACCGTGTGCAACCCCAGGAAATATCTTGACATAGCCATTGATCTGTTAAATATTAGCATCAATGGTTATTAAACGGCCCATTTAATTAAAGTATCAAGAACAAATGGAAGCGGTGAATATAATGCATCAGTCAAAAGTTTGGGCTATTGTTTACAAGAGAAATGTCAATTATAATTATAAGATTATTTTGCATCGTGAAAAGCTCTGGTCAAACAAGATTTCCAAAGTTAAGAAACTTCTTATACCTCAGACCTGGAGGATAGAATCTCTTCAAACTGTTTGAGGAGTGCAGGGGGAGAAACATGATCAATCTCAGCTCCCAACACAGCAATTGGTGCCTTGACCTCTGAAAGGGAAAAGCTTATAGTTGTTTATTAAATCTAAAACTTTAGTAATTTTACAAACAGATCTCAATGGGAAGCTCCTAATAATAGCCACTTGACAAGTTTAGGAAGTAATTGAAGTATGCATATTTACTTTCTCAATGACACCCAATTATTGATGTTCCAACTTACAGGTATGACCCTTTACAATTTATTCCTCTAGATCAGGCATGACGCTCACCATACATATCCCAGGCACCCACAAATTTCAGCAAAAGGATACGAAACAGAAGTTTATCTCTGTCAACAAAACATACCTTTAATATCATCTACAGTGACAAGGGCAGGATGTAAAAGCACTGCTGATTGGATGTGATCAGACTTTGCCAGCTGCACAACCACCTTGGCTGCAAAGATGTCAAAAAGTTAAAATTTTAGTTGGACTCAGTATGGATTCCTTGGCATAATAAAATATTATATTGGATAAACTAGAAAGAAACCTCACCACCCCAGCAGAATCCTTCTGCTCCTATTGCTGATATGCCTTTGCTTTTTAAAGACTCAATAACTGGTTTTGCATCTTCAAATCCTTTATCCTAACAAATACAATGATGTTCAACTATTAGCAACAAAACAGCGCTTGAGTGGCATGTTGCATAAATATGATCTTAACTGCAAAGAACTTCACTAACTTGACATTGTTTGGAATTACACAACGAAATAGCACAAGAGTGGATATATTTTTCTACAGGTTTATAATAAAGCCTGGTAAGTCACAAAATTTAAAGACATATTTAACAATATTTCCTATTTTCACTGCATACAGACAGAAAGTCAGAAACAAACCATTCCATGAGACTTAAACCAGACTGGTATTGGCTTCTCAACATTTTCAGGTACATAAGGATCTCCATCGAAGAAGTCAGGCACCACCACATAGAATCCAGCAGCTGCAACTTTATCAGCAAGTCTCCTTAACAACAAAAATGGATTAACCTGATCAGCTATATATACATACAAGATATATTAAGAATCAACATAACACTCAGATCATTTATTTTTTTACCTACTCCTTATAGTTTGAAAAATTTCTTAAATCATCAAATGTGAAAACTTGAAAGCATTATTCAAATATCCAAGACATTACAGGGTCTCTGCAACCAGTATCTATAATTTTCCAGTATCAGAAAGGAGAGTATTTAATAATGCACCTTGGAGCAATCCATACCTGCATCAGACCACAGTAACAATAATGCACACGAGATGAAAAGTAAGACAGCTCGGCATTGAACAATAAACTATTGTGATATTGTATTTTAAAGAAAGGCTAAAGGCACTGCAGAACAAGTTGTTGCATAAACTGTTGAACATGAAAACATTGCCAAGAAAGAAAATGGGAAAACCACAACTCTTCTATCAGGCTGGGCTTGCATTAGCTGTTGTTTCCTGTGTGCATTCAAATTTTGCGTGGAGAGGAAAAAACAAAAAGGTGTACACATGCAAATTTTTATACATACCTCAAGTTCGGTGCCTCATATCCTGTAAAACGATCATGAAGATAAGTCAAAAGAAGAATAAAGGCCCTTAGTAAAAAATATGCATTAACAGGTTTAAAAGTTTTAACTTTCTATCAGTTCAATTCAAAGTTGCAAGCACCTAACATATATTTGTTGACTATAGTGCAGACTGCAGAACTTATATATATAGTGCACCAATTAGCATTTCCAAATCGAAATGAACACCAATTGGGAGTCCACATCTGAAGTACAGATCCTATTGAAACTTAGCTAAATTCAGTTTAAAATTAATAAATCAAGGCCATTTAATAGTTGAAAAAAACTGTAATATCACATAGAAAACAGCCGAACCCACGAAGGACCCTCATGATTATTAACGAAACCGGCATCAATTTCATAGATATTAAAACCCAATTCACAAAACATTCAAGTTTTACAATATAAATTGCAAAGACTATAGATTGATGACAGATTGGGAAATTAATTACCAAAAATATCAGAAATGAGAACAATTGAGCGATTGGAATCAGAAGGTCCAATAACGTATGCCTTGAGACCACCAATTTGAGTGATAGACCCTGCTCCAGAGCCAGGGCGTAGTGTTGGTGGGTTCTCGCAACACTGAGAACCTGACATTTTTCACAGATGGAGAAAAAGCAAGAGAATTGCAGCTTTCAGAGATAGATGGGATTGGAAAGCAACTCAGAGCTCAGAACTCGGTAAGGGTAAAAGTATAACCCGACAACTTTATAGAATCAACGTTTAAAACTTGAATCAACTCCGTCGTTACAAATCCTACGACATGTCGTTTAAACTTAAAACTGCAGCACGTGCTGGCATAAATATACAATTGTATGAAAATTGTTTTCGAATACTGTTATATTAATTTTTTTATTTATTAAAAAATATGGTTTTTTTTTTAATTTCATATACTAATATAATCTTTTTATTTATCTTTTTATATGCATAATTATATAGAAAAATTATTTGTATATATTGCAATCATATATTTGTTAATAATTTATTATTGTTACATACAAAAATTACATAAACCTAAAAATTTAACTCAAATAATTTTCATTACTTTAAAGGATAAAAAATCATCCTGAAAAAAATTTTGAAATTTTATTGAAAAAATTTGAAATTCTTATTATTATAAAAAAGAAGAAGAAGATATTATTATGTCTTATTTAACATCATCTTTTAAACAGAATATTAATATAGAATAATCAATTTAGTAAAAGAACAAAAAAAATAAAGATTTATCACATAAATATTATTTCAAATTTTGTATTATTATTATTATTATTTTCATACTTTGTAAAAAAAATTATTCTATAGTAATTTTAGTCCTGTTTAATTTAACTATTCGTAATAATTGTTGCTAATAATTTTCAATCGTGATTGGTAGCTGATAGCTGCTACATGTTATTTAATAGCTTATTGTTTTAAGTATTTGATAAAATTATTATTAATTATTAATATGTTTAATTATTATTGAATATAAATATAAATATTTATTTTTTTATCTAAATATTATTTTAAAAGATAATTTAATCTTTTTACTTAAAAAATAAAAACAATCAATATGCTAACAGCTGTCATTAATCAAATAGATAAAATGCAGCTATAAAAAATAAAAAAATAAATAACTGTATCAAATTTTTTTTGTCAAATACGCACTTATTTTTTTTTAAGATCATAATAATCCTTGTGAACACTACTATGGCAATATTTCTAAAGGGAGTTAAATATGGATTTTAAAATTTTAAGAGAATATACAATCAATATGCAATAGGTAAATTTATTTCAAATAATAAATAATGATAAAAAAAAAAGTTAAGAAATCTTAGCAAATTTCTAATTGTTATGAGTTACATTTTTTCTCCTATGTCCATTTCTCTCAATATTAATTTGATATTGAGGTTACACTAGAACTGGGTGCATTATCCAAAAATAATTATAATAGATTTTCAAGGATTTCACCATTTTCACACTGAGTTACAGTTCAGATTTTTATTCTCAATAACAGATATAGATATTTTTAAGTCTCTCTAAACTCATACAAAGTTATTCTAATGATATACAATGAAATATGAATAACTAAAACTATTAAAAGCTAGTAAAAACTCTAAAAATAAAAAATAAAGTTCAAAAAATATAAAAATAGATTATGAGTCAACAACAATTTGATTTCTCTTAATATATGTATTTCACTTCAAATTTTCATTTATTTATAATATTCAATGAATGGTGATTAAATGTGACCGTTCTTGTTGCACTTAATGTATGATTTGCCTTCAAATATTTTTTCCAATAGTTATATTTAAAACAGATCGGTCTTGATGTTGACAGATAACTATCGATTTACAGGCGTAACAAATATTTACGGTCGTGAAAATTAATCTTCACAGGTTTGAACAAAAATTCACGATCTTGAAATCTTTGTACCAATTTCAAATTTTAAATTATCATTAGGCGTGAACAATTATCACGGGTGTGAAAATTTTTTTACAGTCTTGAAAAATCTTTTTGAGTAAATTTCAAGTTTTAATTTGATATTGTTCACGGGCGTTAAGAATATTAACGGGTGTGAATCCATGTTTTTAAACAAAAACTTATATACAAGTTAAATAATTATTTGTAATTCAAATTTATTAATAAACATTTTATTTTGATTTTTAATTACATCATCAAAATTATTATAAAGACAATAATCCTAGATCAATAATTAAAAAGTTAATTGCAATTTCCCTCCTGTAAAATGACTCATTACACTAAATTTCCCATAACCTTTCAAAAATATACTAACTCCTCCGTGACAAATGTCATAATATATTATTAGACACTTTCGTCCAATTTTACCGTTAGTTAACTGTTACTCAACCCTATAAGGGTAGTGAAAAGATCAAAATGCCCTTATCCTTTAATTTTAATTAATTACATTCTATTTTTACTTAAATTTTTTTTTAGGATTAAAAAATATATTTTCATACTTTTGACAAATTTAAAAATAAAAATATTTTTTAAAAAAATATTTTTATTTTTTATTTGTTATTAAAAAATATTTTTTATTTGTTATTTTTTATTTTAAAATTTATCAAAAATATGAAAATAAATTTTTTAACCTTAAAAAAAAATTAAAACAAAAATAGAATGTAATTAATTAAAAATAAAAGGTAAGAACATTTTGGTCTTTTCATTATTCTTGTAGGGTTGACTAATAGTTGATTAAAGACAAAATTGAACGGAAGGGTCTAGTAGTATATTATGACATTCGTCAGGAGGGAGTTAATATATTTTTGAAAGGTCAAAAAAAATTTAGTGTAATGGGTGAAAATTGTAATTAATCCATAATTAAATTCCAATGGGTTTCAAATTCTCTCTCTTTGACAACTTTATGTATCCTAATCCTATTAATATTTAAACTATGCAAATACTGTTAAATTTTCATTATGATAATCACTTAATCTCTCCATGGTTTGTACATCAGTTCTCAGCTCCCAATTTGCGCCAGCAACTTGTTCAAAAAAACCATCATGTATTAATTAAATTATATTTTATTTAGAAAATAATTTTAAATTTAATATATAATAGTTATATTAATATTTTAATTTATTTCTTAGGTCTTATAATTATTTATTATCTCAATATAAATGATTTAATTTAGAATTTTTTTTATTTAATATGTAGCAATTTATTGTTTTATTTTTTATCTTTTATATCTTAAAATTATATCAAATCTCAAAATAAATATATAATTCGCATAATATATGGATCTAACTATAGTTTTATAATTCGCAAAACGCATTCCAAGAACCTGAATTTTGTATTTTTTTTTATTTAATCTTTAATTTTAATTTTATACTGATTGAGCCTATTTTTATTGTATATAGAGTCTTTTTTAATATTAGTCAACGATAGTGCAATAAACACACGTTAAGGGAATTAATAATGATGACTGAGCTTATGAATGATGACTGAAAAAAATAAATAAATAAAAATTAATTTTATAGCCTGAAAAGGACACCATTTTCTCCATCTTCTTTCTTTCAATATGATAAACCCACTCCCTAATTTTCTAACTCATCAAAGTGAGATGGATTGATTAAAAGTCATTTTCTCTACATCGTGAATAATTTTAGTTTTAATGGATCTTAGAGGAGCAAGGTAAAACACTAAAAATAAACCTCTACTTGGTCTTCCCATCAATAATCATAACAGTCACCATATCCGCAACAACTTATGTTCTACCACTTCTTCAAGAGTACACATGAGTAAAGACCCAATGGAAAATAAATTTCCTCTTCCTTGTATAATCTCCTCCCATATAAAGATGGAGGAAAGATGCAATTTTCCTAATTATCTATAGTACATGATTGATACTTAAAACACTTTTGTAAACCATATGAAAATGGAGATGCAAAAAAAAAAAAAAAAAGGTTTACTTGCCTCCACTCTTCTCTGGGTGGAACTAAACTGCATGTACATTTCTTCTTCTAACTAATGCTATGAAGTTGTCACCATAGTTGCAGGGAGAGGAAATCCACTTTTTGTTTTCATATGACTACAAAACAATATGGAGAGTCTTTGGGTCACCATATTAAATGCAAATCAAAGGAGTGTCTTGTTTCTCCATTTTTTTCTCTGTATAAAACATAATCCATTTTATTTCAAAAGAAATTGCATCTATTGAGTATCAAATCAGCATAAATGGTTTATGAAATATGGCTAATCCCATTTATTGGGCAAGGCCATCTCATTCCCACTATAGAACTCTACAAACAAATTGCATCCAGAAATTTCAAAATCATGCTTACAATTTCCTCAGATCTTTCCTCAAATATCCCTTTTTCTCTTAACCAATACCTACTATTCCAAGTAGCTGAATTGCCCTCATCTCTACCTCCATCGTTGCCACCATCATTTTTATCGTAACCACCATATGATCCTTTCCTTCAACATCTTAACCACCATGCCTAAATAGCTCAAGGAATTGAAAATCTTATATTTATCCGATCTGAAAATCCAGATTCAAATCTACCAATTTTTGCAATTGTTGATGTTATGATGAGTTGGAGCAGTGAAATTTTCAAAAAATTTCAAGTTCCAATAATTGGGTTTTTCACAGCTAAAGCTTGCTCCATCGCTATGAAGTATATTTTGTGGAAGGGCCACCTATTAGACCAATTAGAGCCCAAAAATATTTGAGGAGCCCTCATATTTGGAGAGTGCATATGATGTGAGAATAAGAAGAGATGGATATATTAGTTTTTTTTTTCTTATTTTCCCATATGAAAAATAACACCATTTTTTATATTTTTAAGTGTTTTTTAATAATTATTTTTTTTCATGTTATCTAGTGAAATCCAATCAGTAGCTTTATTTTCCTTCATACAACTTTACCAAGTATGCAACACAATTCGTTAACCACTTTGAAAAAAAATTTTCAATAAGCTATAAATTAAAAGTTAGAGATCTCAATTAGTATAAAATCAAAATTAGGGACTCAATAGCAAAAGTTATAAACTTCATGAGTTTCAAGATGCATTTTGCCTTTATAATAATAACTTACTAATTTATTATTCTGCATATTTCTATATGATATATTTAAAAATAGTCATTCATTAAGTGATATGTCATTTGAAAAATATGAAAAAAAAACTATTTTCTTGTTTATTTTATTACATGATGAGATCAATGAATTCAATTTTGCCCGCAATTGTGAGAAACGAGTGGAGAAATTCAAGATAATAAATATATTAGGGATGACAATTTAATATATCCAATCTTAATGAATCAAAGTTTATCCATTTTATTTATCGATGGGGCAAATATAAATTTTATTTTTTAAACTTTTTATGAATTTAAGTCGAATATAAAACGTTTGTTGATTATTATTATTAATAATAATTTATTATCATCATCATCATGAAAACTTTTGTCATGCCATGTCATGCATAAAAGCTCAAACATATTTTTTTTCAAATTTGATACAATAAAAATTTAATAAAATACGCGATTAAAAAGGTATACCCATTTTATTCATCCTATTTTCCTCGAAATAGATCAAGTAAAAAAATATTTTAGCGAGACGAATACGGATAATATCATACATGTCTTGCTGCTATATTTATATAAAACTGCAATCGAGTTGAGCCAAGTCGAGTTTTAGCTTGTTTCGACTCGGCTCAATTTTTTTCAAGCTTAAACTCGAACTCGAGTACTAAATCGAGTTTGAAAATCATGTTCAAATTCAGCTTATTTAATTATTAGATAAGTTTAAGATTGACTTATTAAAAATTTGTTTATATGTTATAATTGAAATCAGCTCAAACTTGATTTGTTAATAAATTATAATTGAGTTAGGTTTGACCCGTTTTGAAACTCGTTTATAACTAATTAAAATATTTAATTTCTTAAATATGCATTTTTAATAAAATAATTATAAAATAAAATACCTAAAACTAACATAAAAACAAAAAATTCAATTAGTAAAATAAAATTTAATTATAAAATTGAGCATTACATTATCTTAAAAATATTAACTAATAAAAAATATATATTTTAAAAATTTAAATATTAAATTATATAATACTAACAAAATTTTAATATAAAACTCTATTAATATTACAAAAATATAATTATAATTATATAATATTTATTTAAAAGTTATCTATATTTTTAAAGATGTAATATATTATTGATTTTGAAAAAAAAAATAATTATATAGCATTATCAAACTATTTATCGATATATTTTATATATTTATATTATTAAATTAATTTAATAATTAAAATATATATGATTTTATAAATTAATTGAATAAATATTATATTTTATTATTAAGAATGGGTGATATTGACACTATCTTTTTAGTATTTGACAATCCTACCTTATTTTTTATTATTGAATTTAATTATAATACTCTTATTGTATTATTTAATTAATAATTTTCATAAGAAATAAATACTTATGTACTAAAAAGAATAAAAAAGAAAATTTAAGTTGCATTTACTTTTATTTTTTATTACATAAAAATAATAATATATTTTTAAAAAGTATATTAATCAAATATAGAGTTTTTGTATAAAAATTAAAATAAAATTTTTATTTTTACATATTATAGAAAAAATTCTTTTACTTTTTAATTTTAAAATTTTGATTTGATTGTTTTATTCTTGAGCAAAATTAATTTTTGATTTTTAATAAGAAAAATAATTTATCAAATTAAATTTTAACTACCTACTAAGAGAAACTTTTAAAATTTTCTCATTAAAGATATTTTTTAATTATATATTTTACTAAAATATCTTAATAAATCATATATATTTTTGAAATTATATAACTTATAGGATTAAATAACAAGTAAATAATCAAATAATCATATGCATATTGCTGCAAAAAAAAATAATATTTTTAAAATTATTATTTTATTTTTAAAATATATTGAGAAGTATTAATATTTTTATATTTTTTATATTTAATTAATTAACTTTCTTGATAATAAAAAAGTTTACTTTCAAAATGAAAATTAAACGGAATATAAAAATTAAAAAAATTATTTTGTAACTGCAAAAAATAAAACTTTTATTATGATATTTTCTTATTTAAAAAATTATATATTTTTTAATATAGTTTTAGAATAATATTTTTTAAAAAATAAAAAATATTGACAATAATATTTCTACATATTAAATGTTATAATAATAAATAAAATATATAAGAAAATAAAGAGTATGTCTTATTTTTTATAAGAATCATTAATTTAAATAAAATAAGGGTATTATATCAAATTTAATAATAAAAAAATAATAAGAGTTACAATTTAAAATAAGAGTGTCAATATCGCCTCCTAAAAAAAAAAGTAACAATAATTTTCTTAATAATTTTTTTATTAAAAATTAAAAATATAATTTGTTTCCTTTTATAAATAGTGCACATATAAAAAAAATTAAAATATATATAATTTAGTCAAATTAAATTACAATAAAATTATAAAGGTGTTAAAATATATTTTTTAGAGAGTTAAAATTATTAGGATAATAATAATAATAATAATAATAATATAGTTGAGGTTAATTTTCTTATAATCAAATAATTGAGGAGATATTTGGATGACTAATCACAAAATTTAATTATTTTAAAAAAATATACGTGTCGATAATTAAAAAATTATTAATTATTTAAATAAATATTAATAATTAATTATTTTTATTCAAATTGATGAAATTTAATATTTGATAAAAATTATTAAAATTGATTAGAATTTTTGCTGACTAAATACTACTACAATCTCAAATTGACAATTGTAAATAGATGATCCAAACGCTCCCCTGAGCCTTTTATCGAATCGCAATACCTACACTTGAATATTTGATACGACGTCTTGAATTTGGTCCAGGTTGTATGAGAAGTCGTCTATTGTAGACTAATATTTTATAAAACCCTAAACACTCCTCAACTCTGGTTTCTATTTCCAATTTTAGCTGATTATATGGATTCCGATTGTCAACCACCAACAAAAATTCCAACTACAAGGTTCCTCTCTCTCTCTTTTGAGGGTTTGGTTACTGGGAAAATGTGGGAAAGGAAAGGAAAACAATTTCCTGTTTGCGTCTTGCTTTATGTTTGTTTAGTTTCTCTACATCTTACTTTGAATAATTGTTTTTACGAGGATCATGGTTTTTGGGAGATTGAAAATTGTATTTTTAAATAGTTGCACAACTTATTATTTTCTTTCTTCTGTCTTATTCTGGGGGTGATAGGTTGTCTTTGGTCTGATTTAAATTGATAATTGAAAATCTTGCATTTTTTTTTTGCAGACACAAATGCTCTGCATGCTACAAGCAATATAAGAAAAAGGAACATCTTGTTGAGCATATGAAGACCTCATACCACTCGGCTCATCAGCCAAGATGTGCAGTGTGCCAAAAGCACTGCAAATCTTTTGAATCTCTGAGAATACATCTTACAGGTATGATGTTGTTTCCACTTCATCTTGCTGTATCTGTTAATCAGTTGTTTATATTGATTTTTTACTTTTAGGTCCACTGGCAAAAGCAAATTGTTCAAGGATTTTCTCTGATCGAGGTTGTGATCTTTGCTTGAAAGTTTTTGATTGCTCCAGTTCTCTCATCAAGCACAGGGAAATATGCTGCCTCTCGTCACCTGTTTCTCTTGTAAATTGATTCTTAAGATTTGAAGCATTCAAGTAGAAGAGTAACCTTTATAGCGCTTTAGTTTATTTTGCCATTCAAGTGAGTAATTAATGAAAGTTATCAGTTATCACCCTCACTTGCTCATAGTCAACTTTTGGTTTTTTGCTGCAGGCAACAAAAGAACCACCTTTTGCAGAATCACAAACTTATATTTCAGGAACAGTTAGGGAAAATTGTGCTGGAAATGGTGTTGAAGTTGTTGCTATTGACTGTGAAATGGTTGGTGGTGGAAGTGATGGATCACTTAACCTTTGTGGTAGAGTGTGCCTTGTTGACGAAGAGGAAAATATAATTTTCCACACATATGTTCAACCTCAAATTCCAGTCACTAATTATAGGTACTTCTAATCTTAAGTTATCCCCTATTTCTTTAAAGAACAATAAAAAAGAATAAGAACTATTCTTAGGGATGGACCTGATTCTCAATCACACCTATACAAATGTTTCAGATATGAAGTCACTGGGTTAACCGAAGAGCATCTGAGGGATGCCATGCCACTTCAGGAAGTGAAAATTAAAATTTTGGACATTTTGTACAATGGGGAATCTGTTGGCAAACTAAGGTTGGATGGTGGAAAGGCAAGACTCCTCGTGGGTCATTCCTTGGACCATGATTTGGATTGCTTGAGAATGTTCTATCCTGATCATTTGTTGAGGTACATTAATATGTTTAAATAGCTCAATTTGGTTACTTAGCTAGCTTGTTTAATATTCTCTCAAAATATTCAATTACAAATCTTAATGGTGCAAAATACATATGATCCATTTCCATGTGGCACTAATAATCTTTGTCTGCTTTTGGCTGGAGGGAATCCTAGGATATTAAAATCTGTGGCATTCTTTGAGGGTTGAGTAATATTATGGCTGTTTATTATTATTAGGAACCGAGTAAAATTTCCTCGTATAATTGGAAAAAAATGTCTTTTCTTTAAGTTATCAGACATTTGATGGGATTAGGCTCCTCTTTAGTGTCCTAACTGTCTAATCTCTTTTCTGAGATATGTCCAATTTCATCTTGATCGAATTTGTAATTAGAGTAATTAATTGAGGCCTTCTTTTGTTCTTCTATAGTTTCTTTATATATATGTTTTTTTTATACCATATCAGGTTTTGAGAATTCTTTTACTGCATTTCTAGTCAGTGTATGCTGGAAATGCTAAACACGTTCCCAAATCCCATAGGTGGCTGGCAATCTTTAGATATTGTATTATGTAAAATACAAACTTTATGTTGTATATTATATCATGGAAAATTTATTTCGTTTCTAGTGGAAATAAATATAAAATCTAAAGAAAACAATATAGAAAGAAATTAAAAGAAAAAACATATTTTGTGCCAGTGGAGCTTGCTATGTGCACTCCCATGTATATTGCTTTACTCACACTAAATTAACTGTAGTAGTTACTGAATACTAATCTTAAAATTTATGCTTGTAACTGATAAAATTAAAATGTTTAGCCAAAATTGAAAAAACACTTGAATCGATGGGATCTTTTTTTTTTTTTAATTGTTTGGCCTTGTTGCAATGATTTTACATAGAAAGCACTTTTTCTAAATTATTTTTGAATTTTTCTTAGGAAGTTAAGCTAAATTAGCTAGTTCTTTGAAGGTTTATACTCATTTAATTACAAGTATAATTCACCGCATTGAATTATAATAATGCAGGGATACAGCAACATATCGTCCATTGATGAAGACTAATCTGGTTAGCCACTCGCTGAAGTATCTTACGCAAACGTATCTTGGGTAAGTTACTCTTCTTTTCTGGTTTAGTACACATGGTGATGTTGGATTATTCCAGTGTTTATTACTCTCTTTCTTTGCCATGAGGTGTGCTTCCTTTTAGGATTTCCCATTTTCAATTCTTTTCTGCTTCTTGTATTGGACTATATCACATATCTATTTTTTTAAATAAAATGTTTGAAAAAAATGAATTATAACATTTTCTCATACACTATTTGTATAATAATTTTTATAGTCCTAGAAATTGTCAAGGACATTGGCAAGCGTTCTCAATTCAAAGCCGAAAAGACTGGAAACCATCGGGAACATGTGAGGCTAGACTACTTGGTCACTTGTATCTTCCTCTTTTGTTTGCAACTAAAAACTGTTGTATCTTTAGGAGAATTTGACAAATATCATACTCATCTTTTTGCCTGTTTTCTGTCATTGTTTCATAGACCTTGATCATGAATCTATACAAAAAACATTATTAGCTTTCTATAATAAAAAATTTTGCTTCACAGGTATAGTATTCAGACCGGGATACATGATCCGTATGAAGATTGTGTCTCTGTGATGAGATTGTACAAGAGAATGTGTGGCCAAGATCATCAGGTGGAAGGATCAGGAATACAGAGTACCTGTGGTGGTTTTGACTTCTGGAAACCTAAGGAACTTGAGAAGATGACCCCAGATGAACTATATGAGATCTCAAGATCAAATTACCGATGTTGGTGCCTGGACTTGAAAGCCAGCAATTCAGCTTGACGCAACATAAACTGCTGAGAGTTAAGACCAGTTGTGTTGCTGCTTTGATACGCTTAAGCAAACTCCAAGCCAAGGTAGTGGCATATGGGTAAGGTCATAACCCATCATTGATATCAAATCTTTGAACCTTCGTTAATGCAGCATCCACATGCTTGGTCCACAAATTTCGTCCGTTGACATTAGAAGAGGTTCATAAAATCACCAGCATATCTGCTTCTCAGACCTGCAGTTCTTTCAATGTCGATGATGTAAATTGTTATATTTATATTCTGGATTTCTTAATTAATTCCCATTTGTTGCTTTCTTAGCTCAATTGCGATGATGAATCATGTATATTTGTAAGTTGAAGTGCCATAAACGGGATTCAACAAGGGCTTTTTCATCTGTTGATTTTTGTGGAACACGTAAAAGCCATATATTTTCCTTTAGATGGCTTACTATCGTTTTATTGGTCAGTTATGGGCTGGCTGATTGGCCCCAGAAATGGTTGAAAAAGAGTTTATCTGTTTCCAGTAGTGCAATGCGAGTGCATCTTTGACATTGTCTTGCTATTGCACATATCTTTAAGACATTTAAAAACATGTTACGGACAAGGTAATGGGACTTGAGACATTATCACTATTATTGCTCATTTATTTATAGATTAGAATTCGATTTTTGCACCGACATTTTGCACCTATATTGTGGTGTTATGTTAATTAATTAAAATTTTAATAGACTTATTCTTCGATGATAATAAAATTTTGAATTTGAATAAAAATAATTAATTACGCATAATTTGGGAGAGAACGAAAATTCAACCTAAAGTTTGTGCAGTAGGGCCAAGCTGATGATAGTTGAGAGGAACCAAAATTTGGTCAGCTGGTCAAAAGCATATGGTGAATGATACTAACCTCAGAAATAGATTGCTTGGGCTTGAGAACTTAGAAGCTTGACTTTTCTTTCGATAGTCCACACGCTAACAGTGCAAAAACCCTCTCTTCTCTTCTGCTCCAAATTTCGCTTTTCTTCTCTCCATGAAATTCTATATTATTACCCAAATTTGTTAACTAAATAAATAACTAAAAAAAACAGAGATGGCAGTGTCCTTGCAACAGCTGACTCACCAAAGTCTATGGGACTCGGTCCTCCAACTCACTAAGGCGGCACAGGACAAGAATAGCGACCCGCTCCTTTGGGCCATCCAACTTAGTTCTAGCCTCACCTCCGCCGGAGTTGACTTGCCTTCGACGGAGCTAGCCCATCTGCTCGTCTCTCACATCTGTTTCGACAATCACGTGCCCATCACGTGGAAGTTCCTTGAGAAGTCTTTGGCCGTCAAGATCGCTCCTCCTATGCTTGTCCTCGCTCTTCTCTCTACCAGGTACTCCATTCCCTCTTTTACGTACAACCGTCACTCGCCCATACACACAAACGCACAAACACACAAACGCACAAACACTACATCTGTTTTTGTATACTAGGTATTGCTGTTGTTATTAAAGATTTGCTCTTTTTTAGAAATTGAATTTGGATATGCTCTATGCAAAAATTCGAGTTACTTATTAACTTGTATTTTTGGTAGTATTTAGATATAATATTTGAATATGTGCGCAGTCTACGCAATATTGCATAAATAGAAAAGAGTTTTGGAATTTTCTTTATATTCGGAAAACAACGGTTCTGATGTATTTCTTTTTTTATTCCTTCACTCCCCTTGAATTAGTGTACCTGGTATATATTATGCAATAATTGAGTGTTTTCAATTTTGTTTATTCATGTTGAAATGGTTTCCATGTAAGTTTTTATGCAATAATCTGATCCGGTTGGTTCACCTAACATAATAGGGCCACTTATTCATAAATTTTAAAATATATTTAGTTCATATAATAATTTATGAAAAAGAACTATTCTATTAAATAATTATTCCCAATCTAAAATTTGGATTAAAGCTATGAATAGCTATTTCATATCGGATAATTATTTCATTTCCATCCAATTCCATGCTATCCTACTAACCATATGAGGCCTTATTATTGGCATGCTTTTATGCATGCATAACTTAGAGAATTGCCATTTCTTTATTTGCGTTGGTGTATTTTTGATCAATTTCTTATGTTAATGTTGAATTTGCTGTTTCACTACAGAGTGGTTCCAAATCGAAAGCTTCACCCAGCAGCATATAGACTTTATTTGGAACTTGTTAGGAGACATGCCTTTTCATTTGCATCTCAAATCAATGGGCCAAATTATCCAAAGTAAGTTTCAATTATCCAACGTAAGATTCAGTTATCTTATTCTGTTGTGGCTTCTTTTATCCCTATGAATGTCAATTGTCCTTCATCAGGTTCAGTCAAAATTTATTGCTGATCAGCTGAATATGGATCAGGCAGGACAGATAATGGAATGCATATTTGTTCACAAATCATAAACTAAGCTAGAAAGGGAACTTGTGAATATTAAGATGTAAAACCGGGATTTAGGTTTTTGAACCTGAGAATTTAACTGCGGGTTAAAAGGTCTTTTTGTGGAACTTGTGTTGAGTTCTTTCTGCTAAATCTTTATGTGATATTGGACTAAATTGTGTAGCTGGACATGATCATTTGTCAAGGATCATTATCTAGCAAAAGCTTGTTTAGCTTTACTCTGCTATGTGTTTTCAACTTACAAGTTGAAAGTAACATTTTTACTAGAGTAACACTTTCTTGACTCTCAACTGGTTCCATTTGCTGTATAACCGATGGTGTCTTACAGAAGTAATTAGAACAATTTTTTTGTGTCTACTTGGTCTAGCTTATATGGTCAAACTGGTAGTTCATCTATGTTCACTTGGACTTTGATTACTGCATAATGGTCTAAAAGGTTAAAGATCAACTGCAAACTTATTCCTGAAAATCAATTTTAAATTGAATCTAGGCCTTTTGGATGCTTTTATGTGCTAGTTTTATTAACAATAATGAGTGCATCTTCTATAACAGCAAGACCTCTTCTACTTTTGTAGGACTTACCATTTTTAGAATAGAAATAGTTTTTTGCCATTTTATAAATGATAAAGATACAAACACTGAAAGACCATTTTAATTTTGTCATTTTTTTATTGTTTCATGCTTTTTTCTGTAATATACTTCTCTTCTTACTGCTACCAAAAATATCAACATCTTTTATATGCAATTGCAGGATTATGAAATCGACTGATGATGCTCTTCATCTTTCTCAAATATTTGGCCTTCAAGTGTGTGAACCTGGGGTTCTTCTGGTTGAATTTGTCTTTTCAATTGTATGGCAGTTACTTGATGCATCATTGGATGATGAAGGGTTACTGGACCTTACCTCAGAAAAGAAGTCTAGATGGCTAACCAGCTTGCAAGATATGGAAATAGATAGTCGTGAAAGCTTTAGTGAGAAGAGAAATGAGCATCATGAGGGGCTGAAGAATGCAAATACTACAATGGCTATTGAACTAATTGGAGAGTTTCTGCAAAACAAAGTAACTTCGAGGATTCTGTACTTGGCACGTCAAAACATGTACGAATTCATGCATGTCTGCATTAGTTTTTGCTTATGAATTTCGTGTTTTGGTTGTGCTCTTATTGGAGATATAGTGGTGAAAAAAAAAAAAAGCATTCTTGAGTGGCTTCTTGTCTTCAAACCTGAAAAATGCCTCTTGAGTATACTATTATGATTTACTGAACTTTAGTGCATCTCTAATAGAGATTGGAGAAACATATTTTTGCTGAAATATAATTCATGTATTCTTTTGTACCTCTTAGGCCTTCACACTGGCGGGGCTTTAATCAGAGAGTAAGACTGCTTGCAGCACATTCAGCAGCCTTGAGGAATTCAAAACATTTAAGTGCAGAGATGCTTCAGCAGTTGACAACTGATGCAGACGGATTTTTGTCCCAGGAGCACAAAGGAATATCACAGCAACACTTCCATGCTGTCATGTCTTCCAGATCTTTGATATCTTCAGCTGGTCAGTGCCATGGGGCTACTTGGTCTGTGCTTTGGCTTCCTATTGATCTGTTTCTAGAAGATGCTATGGATGGATCGCAAGTAACAGAAATAAGTGCTGTAGAAAATCTTACTGGTAGAAGTCAAATCTTAAATGTCTTGATGCTTAAATATTACCTTACCTAAAGCTGACGGCGCACAACATCATCTTAGCAATATTATTGTTTTACTCTCAATGGTGCAGGTTTGGTAAAAGTTCTGCAAGCAGTTAATGGTACCACATGGCATGATACTCTATTAGGTCTGTGGATTGCATCTCTACGGCTTGTTCAACGGGTAGAGACTTATGCCAACTTGTTAAAGAAATTTATCCTTATTGGATCATCACATACTTCTGTATTGGGATTAATGTTCTTTTAAAAAAATAATGATAATAATGAACTATGCTGCTGCTTAAAAAATAATTCTTATTTTTTTCCATTTGTCTTGCGAGCTGCTTACTCTAAATTTGGGAGAAACAGCTTAGATTTCATTCTATTTGAGGCTACTTTACATTGCAAAGAAAACCTATTAATACAACTTTGGCTAAAGGTGAAGAAGAAATGCACTGCAGGTGGTCTATGAATATAACTTTTTTTCATGAACTATGTTGAGGTAGTTCTCATTGAAATGGTCTGGTTACATAAGAAAAACACATGCAATCAACTCTTCCAAGATGCATGATTTTCATTGTTCTTGTCGAATTTTTCACTTTTTTTTTTAAATGTACGACATTCCAGATCTACTTATTTGATTTTTTTTCCCTAAGTGTCCGTTTTTGGCTTTTTAGGAAAGGGAACCCAGTGAAGGTCCTGTACCTCGTACCGATACCTGCTTGTGCATGTTATTCTCTATTACGACCCTTGCAGTAGCTAACATCATCGAGGAAGAGGAAGGTGAACTAATCAAGGAAACTGAATGCAGCACTGCTAACCAAATGAAAGAGAAGCAGGGTCCAGGAAAATGTCGCAAGGGACTTGTTACTGCATTACAGTTGCTGGGTGATTATGATAGCTTGCTGACGCCACCTCAGTCTGTCAGTCCAGTAGCCAATCAAGCTGCTGCTAAAGCTATGCTGTTTATCTCAGGTGTAAGCAGCGGTAATAGCTATTACGAAAGTTTGAGCATGAATGATATGCCTATAAGCTGTTGTAAGTGAATACAATCGTTGCAAGTTTTTTTATTGGGGATCTTAAGTTGTCTAAGGAGCACAGTTCTAATGATGTCATTGCATATGTCCAGACCCAGTGTTGCTTTTGCCCAACTAAAAATTTTGTGCAGGATGGCCTTTTTTTTCTCCAGAAATTCAGCCATTTATGTAGGTTTTATTTAAAAAAAAAAAAAAAAAAAAAAAAGACTGCAGTAAAAGATCCTTGTGACTGTTTTAATTTGTTGATTTTGCTGAGGGGTCTTACTTTGGTTTGAGAAGACTGCTGACAAGTTTTTTTCTCCCTCCGCACATCCACTGCCCTAAATACCTTTTTGAAGATTTGATCTTTGTTCCCTCACTTCTGAATTTTTGAGTGTCCAAGATTTTAACATGCGCTATTTTTTCCCTTCTCCTTAACATACTTTCATATGTCTTCCTTAACTAGTTTTACACATTCTTAGCTCTTTTATGAGTTTTTCCCTGTTGTACCTTTGTATTAATTTCTTTTTTACCTATGAGGCTCTTTATTTTTTTTTTCTTCTTCTATCTTTTTTTTCCCTTTATTATTTTACAGCTGGAAACATGAGGCACCTGATTGTTGAGGCTTGTATTGCAAGAAATCTGTTAGATACATCAGCATATTTTTGGCCAGGGTATGTGAATGCACAATCAAACCAAATCCCACGTGGCGTCCTTGGACAAATATCTGGCTGGTCATCATTGATGAAGGGGTCACCTCTAAACCCCTCGATGATAAACATTTTGGTGACAACTCCAGCTTCCAGGTATGCTGCCAGCTATATTTTAATAACTAACTACAAGTATTTGCCCCACCTCATCTCCTCCCCTCTACTCCTCGAACCCCCCAAGGAAAAGATTGATGTTAACGTTTGTTCTTCTGATCAACAAACATGTCCAGTGAATGGGACAACAGGGGATATTAGTAGCCTTTGCTAATGATACACAACTAGGAAGATCTTTAAAGCTCTTCCAGTTTATCCGATCATGAAGTGTAATTGAGTTGAGTTCTGATTAAATTAGCTTCTCCATAGTTCTGCTTTTTATGAGATTCTGCACATTTGCTTTCTAAAAAAATTATGATTCTACAGCATAGTTGAATTTGTTAAATTTCATTTTTTGAAGTTTCAAATGCATGATCAACTTGATCAAATTAGCTTTGCCAATGATGGTAGTTTTATGTCAGTAGTTGGTAAGAATAATACTAGATGATTTAGAAAGTGATTCATTTTTATGAATGGACTGAGGATGATAATTGATCAGTTGTATTCTTAGGTAGTGTATCACCTAATTAATCAAATGTGTCTATTAAAATGTCCTCTAGAATTCAATTTGGAGAATCAGTAATTCAATAATTACTTTGTTATTGCAATATAGATATAAAACATAGGCCATTTTGTTTTTGACTTTCTGGTCTGACAGGATTAGGGCTGGTTCGGAATGCGAGTTTGTTGTTTCTTAATGTCTTTTATGCTGGGAGTGCTGTTTGATTGTTTCAGAAGTTTGATATGGTTTCTATAGTTTATATGTATTGCCTAATAGTCCAAACTTTCAAATTGAGATGCATTTACAGTTGGAATCACTCTCCTTCTTGATAATATTATTATACAATAATACTCAAATTTTACTCAACTACTCAACTTAACATTAATCTCAAAATTAATTGGGGTTGACTATATGGATTCTTTGTTTTCACTCTAAACGATTTTAGGCAACGCCTTCTGATAATTGTAATGCTTTTAAATCATACTGTATTTCTCTCCTCTAATTTAATTTAGATCTACCTTTTCCTTTTTTGCTATCTTCTATCACGATGTGCTCAACTTTCCTAATCGAAATCTCCCTAGGTCTCCGCTCCACGTGTGTGTGTGTATACCAAATAAAGGTGATAGACGTCTAATTAGAGATACTATTCCCTAATTTCCTGACTACAACCTGGTCTTCAGTTACACCATTCTTTTTCCTGAAGCCAGGTATATCAGATGCTCTTTTTTGTAAATTTACCAAGTGCTATGGCAACTGAATTTAAGCTCATGGATTTGATGGAAGCTTACCAGAGATCGAGAAAGTATATGAGATTGCAGTCAGTGGCTCTAATGACGAGAAGATATATGCTGCTACCATTCTTTGTGGAGCTTCTCTTTCTCGTGGATGGAATATTCAGGTAATGGGAGGCCAGTTAACTTCTGTTTATCTCGTCTCCTCACACCCCCGAATTGTTGTAGATTTAACCTGGTGTCTGTTATTTGCAGGAACATACCCTTCTTTTCATTATAAAATTGCTGTCACCACCAATTCCTGCTGACTACTCTGGGAGTAAGAGCCACTTGATTGATTATGCTCCACTTTTGAGTGTTCTTCTTGTTGGACTATCATCTGTGGATTGCGTACAGATTTTATCCTTACACGGTTTGGTAAGTTGAATTTTAACAAGGTGTTCCTTTTACTTACTGGTTTGAGTGTGTTTCAGAAAAGGGAAGGATAATAATGGAACAAGTTCATAGAGGAGAATTTGATAAAAAAAATAATTTTTTTTATAGTGTAGAGAGATACCATCTTTGTGAAATTGTTGTCTTTGTCCAATGATGTTAAGCCAGTGAAGCATGTGATGATGCTTGCATTCATGAACACAAGAAAATATATATAAAAGGTTTGTATAAATTAAAGACAGGATACCAGCTGTGGAAATAAATGCAAAAATCTCTGGCCTTGATTTTATTACTAATCTAATGATTTTTATATTTATTGCCAGGTTCCACTACTTGCTGGTGCATTGATGCCCATCTGTGAGGTCTTTGGTTCAAGTGTTCCCAATGTATCTTGGAATCTTCCATCAGGGGAAGAAATATCTTGTCATGCAGTGTTCTCCTATGCATTCTCACTTTTGGTGAGATTGTGGAGATTTCATCAACCACCTCTTGAGAATGTGATGGGAGATAAAACACCAGTGGGCTCCCAACTAGGCCCTGAGTACCTTTTGTTGGTTCGGAACTCCCAATTAGCATCGTTTGGAAGTTCCCCGAGGGATCGCATCAAAAGCAGGAGATTCTCAAAAGTTTTAAATATTTCTGTCGAACCCATTTTCATGGATTGTTTTCCGAAATTGAAACTGTGGTATCGGCAACATCTTGAATGCATTGCTTCCACATTTTCTGGTTTTGTACATGGTACATCTGTTCACCAGCTTGTTGATGCACTCCTCAATATGATGTTCAGAAGGATAAATAGAGGTGGTGTTCAGTCTTTGACTTCTACAACTTCTAGTAGTAGTAATTCATCTGGCCCTGGGGCAGAGGAAGCTTATGTTAGACTTCAAGTACCTGCATGGGATATCCTAGAAGCAATTCCTTTTGCCCTTGATGCAGCTCTGACAGCCTGTGCCCATGGAAGATTATCCCCACGTGAACTGGCCACAGGTTTGTGTAATTGACTTGGGAAAATATTCTTACTAATTAATGAACTGGGAGAAACAAATTATAAGGATGATGAGCATTGGAGGGAAAAGTAATTTTGATTTCTAACAGAAAATGAACTGTAGGCATGAGCGCGGAATGTTAATAGTTATATGCTTATTTCTAATCTATTTCAGCCTACATCTTTCATCACAGGACTTAAAGATCTTGCGGATTTTCTACCTGCATCTTTGGCCACCATTGTTAGCTACCTTTCAGCTGAAGTTACACGGGGCATATGGAAGCCAGCTTTTATGAATGGAACGGATTGGCCTAGCCCTGCTGCCAATTTATCCACTGTTGAGCAACAGATAAAAAAAATACTTTCTGCCACTGGTGTTGATGTCCCAAGTCTTCCTGTAGGTAATTGTTTTTCTTTTTTTAAGGTTTGGCTGGGCGAACTGTCTTTCTCAATGAATGAAGCATCTTTCAAGCTCCTTTAGAAGTGGTCCTAACAAACCATAATACTAATAAATACATTTCGTAGATCTATAATCATATCCTCGTGTTTTAGATTGGGATTTCCATCCTGTTGGATGTGCATATCCAATTCTTGACATGAAGTGGGAAGGCAATATCTGAATTTCCCTTAAATTTTAGCAAATGTTGGACAAATTATGCTCATGCCTGATTTAAATTGTTAAAAAAAAAAAAAAAAAATCTGCAAAGACAACCTTTTCCCATGCCTGATTAAATAAATAATGCAAGAGCTCTAAAACGTTTGTTTTTTTTCCTTGCAGGGGGGAACTCTCCAGCTACACTTCCTTTGCCATTAGCAGCCCTAGTAAGCCTTACAATCACTTATAGACTTGATAAAGTGTCTGAACGTTTCCTTGTTGTTGTTGGCCCAGCCTTGAATGCCCTTGCTTCAGGTTGCCCATGGCCATGCATGCCCATCATAGCTGCCTTATGGGCCCAGAAGGTAAAGCGTTGGAGTGACTTTCTCGTGTTCTCTGCCTCTAGTACCGTCTTCCATCATAATGGTGATGCCGTGGTTCAGCTGCTGAAGAGTTGCTTCACATCCACTCTTGGTTGTTGTCCCCCTCACATCTCTAGTAATGGAGGTGTTGGTGCTCTTCTAGGCCATGGCTTTGGCTCTCACTTTTCTGGTGGGATCTCTCCCGTTGCCCCTGGAATCCTCTACTTGCGAGTGCATCGATATGTGAGAGATGCCACGTTCATGACAGAAAAAGTTCTATCTATTCTAATGGATTCTGTTAAAGATATAGCAAATAGTGGGTTGCCTAGAGAGTCGTTGGAAAAATTGAAGAGGATTAAGTATGGGATGAGATATGGGCAAGTTTCTCTTACTGAAGCAATGATGCGTGTCAAGCTTGCTGCTTCACTTGGAGCTTCTTTAGTTTGGATATCAGGTGGATTAAGTATGGTTCAATCTTTAATCAGAGAAACCTTGCCCTCTTGGTTTATATCAGGCCACGGGTCAGAGCAGGAAGGTGGAGAATCTGGAGGTCTAGTTGCCATGCTTAGAGGTTATGCACTTGCATATTTTGTGGTGCTTTCTGGGACATTTGCATGGGGTATAGACTCAGAATCACCAGCATCAAAACGACGGCCAGTGGTTCTAGGGTGCCACTTAAAATTTATTGCAAGTGTACTAGATGGGAAGATATCTCTTGGTAGTGATTGGGCGACTGCACGAGCATATGTATCAGTGTTTTTGAGCTTGATGGTGGCTTGTACACCAAAATGGGTGCTTGAGTTGAAAAATGTTGAATTATTGAAGAGACTGAGCAAGGGATTGAGACAATGGAATGAGGAAGAACTAGCTATGGACCTGCTGGTACTCGGTGGAGTTGGTGCAATGGGCGCAGCTGCTGAACTTATTATTGAAACTGGGTCGCGATCCCTCTCTTGAGGTATAGCTGGAAGGTTAAATCTCTAAAAGATAAAGTCGTCAGTTTTAATTTCTTGTGAAATCATAGCTAACGTAAATTGAAATAGTTTTTGTATAAGAAAATAGTAGGATTTATATTTTAGTAAACACGGTAAATCATAAATGTAGTCAATTTTCCTTTGATTCTCAAGGTGAAATTAGCTCATTCTACAGTTCAGATAACTAGGTTAATATGGGTGGCCTTGTTAGTATATTTTTTAGTTTTTATTATGTAGTCGAGCATTATCTTTGCTCTTTATATTGTTGAAATAGCACAAAAGTTTTACCAGCATAATGATTGTAAAGCGCAAGAGGTATGGACTATGGGCCTAAAGAGACGATATTTTCACTTGTAATTTGCGGGAATCGATTGAAGAACATCAATAATGATTGAAATTTTTGCATTTTATGGGACAGTAGTAATGAACTTCTCTTCAGGCCAAGAGGTGTTGAATTCAAATTCAATAAGAGCTAAGTTAAGGGGAAAAAAAAAACCCTACGTTCTAAGCGAAGTGTAAAAGATCACTATCATGCATTACCAAAATGCACCATGGGCTGCCCGATACAATTTTTATGATTCGTATGTTTTGTATTGTATCTTGACATATGAAATTGATATCTGTTGTATTTGACTTATGACATTGATATTTGACTTGTATATAATATTTTTTTTAGTAAAAATATATTATTACCTCCGTTTTAAAAAAAAAATTGTTAAACCTTTTTTTTTTTTTGGGTATTTCAAAAAGATTAACACATTTTTATTAGTAGTATTGTTTTTTTTTTACTGAATTTTCCTTCTTTACCCTTATTAATACTTATTTTTGAGATGCATCTAATATCTCAAAATAAACAAAATTAAGTATATTTATTATATTATCAAGGGTATAAAAGAAAAAATATCATTCTATTTATTGTACTCTTAATCTTTGTGATTTTTTTAACGGAGATAATATATATATATATTATTAAAAAAATTACTTTTACAATAAATTTTAATTGTAAAAATAATTTCAAGTTTCAAATATCAAAACAAAAATGGACTCTTATAAATATAAAAATAAAATGGCTCGGCCCAAAGGCCGTCCATGGGGGAATCAGAAGCCGAGATACAAAGATGAAGGAAGAGCAGGTGTGTTCAACCGTAAAGAAATGGAGGCAAGTGTGTTCCCGCTAACATCCGCAGTCCCCCTACCATCGCTGCCTTCCTTGCATGCTCATGTGCGCTCCTTTCACTTTAAGTCAAAAACCACCGCTGGCGCTGGTTAGTCCCCCACTTCTACACAAAGCTGAACCTTTTAACCGTTGAACTATTTAATATCGTTTGGTTCTTTTGATTTTGGGCTCAATTTTCTGGTTTCTTTTGGTGGGTTTCTTGAAATAAGCAGTTTTGAGGAGGAGCAGCATAGGGAAAGAAGAGCCACTTCTTGAAGGAATGCCAAAGGAGTATTACGATGATGTATATATGGATTTATTAAATTAAGCTTTTTGCTATTACGATGATGTATGTATGGATTTATTAAATTAAGCTTTTTGCTTGGTTTTTGTTTGTTTGTTTTAATCAAACTTAGTAATTCACTAATTCCCTTTGATAGGTCTGTTGCTAACTAGCCTTTTTGGTCTTACAAATCATGTATTGTATTGCTATTAATCGGTAGCACAGTGTGGGAGCTGAGAATTGAATAAGAAAAGAGCACTCTCTTTGTTTTGTATTTCTTATTTTGTTTTTTTTTGTTTTTAGTATTTTATTTGTTATATTTTTATATTTCTTTCTTATAACAAATTTGTTCTAATTAATTGTTTGTTCATAAATTGATACCGACCCCTTAAAATTTGGCCTTGATTCTGCTTCATGTGGGATATCGTTCGAGTTCACTGGTTTGGTTTGTTTGTTTTGCATAAAAGTTGAGTGGGTTTCCTCTGCTCATAAAAAAAAAATTGAGTGGGTATCAACAGTTTTTATAATTAGTTTTTTATAATTAGTTGAGTTCAGGGTAATGCTTTTTGGTTCTACTCGAGCAATTTATCATTCAGAATCACGGTACTCTCCAGTTAGAAACAAATGAATAAGTAATTTATTCCATTTGCATATTGATATAATTAGTTTTTCATGTTTAGATGAGTAGTTAGGAATGAGAGTTTAGTCATGATCACTTGTTTGATGCGTTAGACATCTTACTCGTATCTTTTAGTGGCTATTAATGAATCAACAAGTACATATTAATTTTGTTTCCATTTGGATGTGTTTTTTTTTTCTTAATCATAATGTTAGTTCATTTCTCCGTCCTTGCAAAAATTTCTGCAAACTATGAATCTCTTGCTTCAATATGTAATTAATCTATTTGTCTTACATATTTATATTGAGATATTATTTTGTGCATGTATTGCACATTTCTGAAGATCTAGATACTTCCCTAGAATGGTCATTTAAAATTTGGCATTGACCTTTTACTGGCTAGGAATGGCAAGCACAACAACGGAAAAAGTCTGAGGAGTTGGAACGGCTACGTCAGCTAGAAGATCAAGAAGAGGAAAGAAAGGTTGAAGAGTATCGTGAAATTGGTTTGCGCTTGAAGGGATATCCAGAAGAAGAAGTTAGAAAAGCAAGAAAACTCGTTTCGAGTTTTTTCATGGCTGCTGAAGAAGTGGAAGAGGTAATTAGTAATCATGTGTAAAGTATCAATACACAACAAAGCTGACAATTTCTTTCAGTTGACCACTTTGGGCTTTAGAACAATGAGAATGGGGCAATTATATCCTAGATGTTCCTGGCTCTTCTGTGTACAGAATGCACATTGTTTTCGGGCGATTTATAGAAGCTGGACCAAAACTGATCGCTCAGTATATATCTATCTTGGCATGAACATTTTGAAACAGTTTGGATTGAAGGACTTCATGAGAATTATTACTGTAGATATGATGTTGTGAATTCCATGCATAAGTAACAAGGAAGCATTTATTGGATTACACATTGTTTACTTTAGCTGTGATTTTACAGCTTTGCCACCAGCAATTCTTAATGTGCTTTGTGCTGCATATTCTGGCAAGATGCTATAGTTTTGAATAGGAATTGCCCTTATGCACATGTAGCAGTTGATAGGAATTCTTGTAAATGAGAAATGATCCTTCAAAGTGATTCATGCTTTCTCTTTTATTCTTATGAAGAATATTATATGATCATGGTGGTGATGACAATTTATTTTTTCTCCCTTCTTCCTCAAAAACTTTTCAGAGAATAATGATTTGAGTGAAACTCAATCCTGTCAATCTTGGTGGATAATGAATGTTCATAACTGTTGAGAACTTGATTTTGTGCAGAAAATTGAGGAAGCTGCCGAGAAAGGAGAACTGAATGAGCTCATTCTAATGGTCATATGGAATCGCCTTGATCTGGCTAGACGTGATGTTAGTGAATTATACCTTTTTTGTTATCTCTCCTGAGACTTGAGGAAATGCTGTTGTCAGTAATGTGTTTCAAATATAACTTATTTGTAAAGAGTAGTATCTTATATGACTTAATGAAAGATACACTGATTACATATATCAATGTGCATGCATGTGCCTTCACATATTGATGCAGTTATTAATCCATTTTTCCAGGATGAAAAGGATGCGGTGAGAAGCCTTGATCTATTATACAGAAGGGTTGAGGTATGCTCTCATTCATATTATAAGCACCTTTGGGCAGGTATCAAGTTTATTGTGAATATGGAAAAAATGGTGTTGTTTTACTTGTCTACACTTGTAAAGGACTTCAGAAGAAACTCTATTTTCATAATTGAGAGGTTTGTTAAAATTAACCATATAAACCTTTTGACTGAATCTGATATTTGGTTCTAAAATGTTCTTTTTGCTGGGTCTGTATTGGATTCTTATGCTTTGATTATGCACCATGTTCTCTTGCAGTCAGCCTTAATGCAACAGTAAGGTTGCTTTTTTGTGACCCCAGGGTCACAGGTCTGAGTAGTTGAAACAGCCTTTCTAAAGAAAAACAGGGGAAGGCTGCATGCAGGGAGTGTTGTGCACTAGGAGCACCAACAAAGTTTGTTGGCTTGTGTTTCTGTGACTTTTATCTGCTTAGTTGTGTATTCTGCTGATGCTTGCTGCCACAATCTAGAAGTGTTTAATTTTCTAAAAATGGCAGCTTCTGTGCTTGAAATAATTTTATTATTCGGTGTTTTTAGGTCCAAATAAGAGAGGTTTGTATTTTTCTTTTACACAACTCCAGTGAAGCACTCACTTATTTGTAGGATACTTTAAAAACCAAGAATGTAGATCCTTTGAGACCAATTCTGATGCAATCTGCTTCAATAATAGGATTAGCCTGAGAGGACTATATAAATTATGCAGTGTTGCAGGCCCCAGTAATCTGCTGCATATTTTCTCTGCCTATATGTGTTAATAACTATGCACATCAGTTGCCTTTGACTGGAACCTTCACATTCTTCTATCTGGTTTGGAATTTCTGGCTTTCTTTTTTATCTTTTGAAAAGAAAAAAAATGGCAATTCCTTATTTTACTTGCATTTCAGATGGAGATTTTAAAACAGGAGGCTACTCCTGCCATTAGACTTTTGAATGATCTTTTAAATATGCATGATGGTTTTGGTGATGAAGGATGGCTGAAAGAATGCAAAAAATGCATGATTGATGCCTTTCCACGAGAGGATCCATTTAGCATTCTTGTTCCAGCAGGATTCGACATTGATAAGGTATGTTGGGAACCGTTCAAATTTTGCATGTACTTGCATAAATCACGTTACATATGTGGCTCATTAATTTAGAATTGCTCACAATTGCCAGTTTTAAACAAACTAAATCAATTAAAATGGCCAAATTTCTGTTTCCATCAGCATCAAGGACCATTAAAACCACCACTAGAAGCAGATGATGTTCTTTTGAGGGTAGATTTTGTCAGGGAGGTAGATGCTTTGCTCCAGGAAGTTCGTCATGAGCAAAGTGAAACACAGAGTGTGGGAGGGCTCGATCCTGAATCTGTTGCAAGCAAACTGAAGCAACAAGAAAAGCAACGAACAATAAGGAAAGTGGAGGCTCTGCTAGACCTTGCCATTAATTTGAAATGGTAGTCTCCTATTATTTGTGAAGAGGAGATTCTCGGTACCCCCACTCCCCCTCCCCCGGCATAAGACATTTGGTTTATCTGTAACAAATTTTGTTTCTACAGATGTAAGAGTATCCATTATCCTTGGGAATAGGTGAATCTGGTATCAATTAACAGACACCTAAGTTTGAAGTGACAAATTTGTAGCTTTGTAATGGACTTTTTCTTTTTCGACACCTTTGCTTTAAATGATGAGGAGCTCTGTGTTATTGAAGCTGTATCTTAACTAGAATATTTTGAGCCTTAACTCCTTCCAAGATGGCCCTTGTTGCCCTTGCTAGCCAACCAAATTTAGGTGAAACTAGTTTTTGGTTCAAGAGGGAAGCTGAAATTTCATTGTCTAATGGTAAACACAATAATCTTATTGTACTCTGCTAACAAATGAAAAAATAAATAATAAATAATAATTATTCTTATTGAAAGAAACTGATAAATATACAGTAAGGGCAAAACATCAATTCCTTTTCTCTTACAATGGTTATTTTACAGGGGCCTCAAATCATATAATGACAAACTGGCATTAAAGAAAATAAAGGAAGAGGGAAGGTGTCAGCCGCCAAGGCTGCTGACTTCAAACAGGATGCAACTGTGAGATTTCATTTCATAAGCAATTAACCCTTCCATTTGCTCAACAACTGGCTCACCATCATTTGAAAAGAAACCAGGGAATGGAAGAGCAGTATCGACTAAACGAAGCCATGTCATTCCTTCAGGAACTGGGGGTAGAATAACACTCTCTGAATGGCCAGCAGCATTGAAGGCCATGAATAGATTACCCTTTATGTTTGAAGGCTCGGAGCTCAACTCGTTCTCCGCTATATCAGTCTTCAATGTCAAGGCCAGGAATTTGCAGGTCGGATCTTCCCATCTCAGGGGAGACTGATCACTTCCATGCCAATCAATATTTTCTTTCTTCAAGAAGTTCCTCTTTTGAAGAACATCACTTCGCCTCATTCTCAATGAACTCAAAAATGAGATGAACTCTGTCATTTGAATACCAAAACCCGTTGACAGTGCATTCCAATCAAAAGGTTTTCTGTCATTAAATGAAATGGAACCTCCAGAAGATTGGCCACACTCATCTCCCATGTTGAGAACGGGTACACCCAACGAAACATATAGAATGAAAAGATAGTTACGGATTTGTTTAAGTCGTCTTTCAAGGACAGGAGTTTTGTTTGTAGGTCCTTCTTCCCCACAATTCCAGCTTAATTCAGAGGCTAGTTCACCCCCACAGAAGCTGACTAAATCTACTAGAGGAAGTCCAGAATTCCTGGCAATAAAATTAAAAGAGAAAGCTGGTCCTCGCCCATTTGAAAAGATGTCCCCACTCCCACAAAGCCGTGTTGCAAGGTTACTAAGAAAACTTTCACCTCTCAAAAATCTTCGTACATCAAAGCAAAATTTTGAATTCATCTCTGCCCATCTCTTCCAATGAGGAAAGCAGATATCCTTTGGTAGAATGTCTTCAGCAGGTTCAGGGTCCCAGCAATCAGCAATAATCTTGGTTTTTGAGAGTAGCGGATCAAAGGCTATTGCTTCCACCAAGGGAGGGCGAGATAAAAATTCACCATGGAACCCTCTCAATAGAAATGAAGCATTTATGAAACAGAAACCATCAATGTGAAACTCAGTCACCCAATGCCGAAGACTATCTAAAATCATCTGTTGTACAATAGGATAATTACAATTCAAAGCATTTCTTGATTCTAAATCTACAACCCTATTTGCATAATAATAGGAGAAGTCATCAATTCCTTGCAGTGCTCTACCATTAGCAGTGTGGGTGAAAACAACTTCCAGAAAAACCTCTATCCCATTAGCATGCAATTTCTTCACCATCTCCTTCATGGAAGTAATGGCAGATATAGAGCCACCAGAAGGCCCATATAGGTTCGATGGAGAAAAGAAGTGACATGGAAAATATGGCCCCTTTTCCTCATCAAATGGAAATATTGGCTCCAATAAGACTGCATTTACACCAATATTTTTAAAATGGTTCAACTTCTCAGTCAAACCAGCAAAGGTCCCTGCAATATCACTATATAGCTTACTAGAGTTGTGCTCAGTAAAACGCTTCACATTCAACCGGTAGACTACTAGTTTCTCCATTGCCCATTTTGGACAAACATCACCGCTCCACTCAAAAGCAGATTTCTCGCATAAACGTCCAAGATACTTTGTAGACAAACCAGATCCATAATCTGATGTTGAACTAACAATGACTCTAGCATATGGATCCAAAAGAACACACTCCACATCAGCTTTACCTGTTTCTTCCTGAAGAATAGCTCCCTTGCATCGATAACCATAGCTTGTAAATGTCCAAGCACCTTCAAATGAGGCATGCCACACATCACCTGATCGATTAACATATGGATCTAGGTCAAGCTCTAACGCAGGTTTGTTTGTTGTTGAGTCATCATACAGGCATAGAACCACACCACCTGAATTTCTTGAAAAAAATGCAAAATTCATGGTACCATTGGTTGAAAAGGAAAGACCCAGTAGATTTGGAGAACCTGAACTAAAACCAATTGGCACACAAAAATTTGCATTCCCATGATTCCTGATTTCTGAAGCACTTGAATCAGTATTAAACATAGATTTCAGCAAAAATGAGAGATAGAAGGGAGTTTGTTTTGCCTCAAACTCCAATTCAAGTGCAAATTGATCAAAAAAATTCTGAATAAATGGGGTATCAATGGTCCTGGCATCTGGGGCTAAATTTTGAGAATCCAAAGGCATGAAACATGAAGAATCAGATCTATATATACCCCAAATAAGCATCAGTCTATAGTCACTAGTGCCAAGTTCCAGGGACGAAACTTCAATATGAACAGCGTATTTGGTATTTGTCTTTCTGACAAAAACTTTCACATGACCACCAACTTGTGTCCTGAATAGATAAGTTGATACCTTTTTGAGTTCATCAACTTCAGTGCTAGTAGAAAACATCTGTTCAGTTTGCTGAACAGGAACTCGAGCTGCAGCAAATACTCTTGAATGAAGACTCCAAAGTGGAATTCTTCTGACATTTTGTGCAACTTCTCCAACCAAAAGCCTTTTCTCTACATCCGTTCTCCCGAAGCCTCGTACTCCTTTGTTGCTAGATATGTAATGCTCAGTAAGTGTCAATTTAGAGAACTCCAAAATTCCAAAGTTATGGCAGCAAGGCCTTATAGCAAGAGATGGAGGAAAAGTTGCCATCTTTGATCTCTTCTTGTAAAAAACAGATAACTAACTAAAATCACCAAGCTTAACAAAAAACTTTGCAAGCAAGGAGGAGATCTTCTACAGAAATGCTATCCTGATTAAAATTACAAAGAGCTACTCCATTAAACAAAGTTGAGCAAAATTAAAAAAAAAGGGTAATTTCCACTTCTTTTTTTTTAATCTAGACCAACTGATTTAAATCTCTAACTAGAAATTCAAATAATCCCTGGTGATAATAAATTAATAAAAGCCCTGACTAGCTAATAACGAATCACATCCAAATAATCAACAGTGGAAATTTACTTGCATCAAGTAATTATTATTAATTAGATGAACTAATCAACACACTAGAAATATTTCAAAATTCAAATGTATATCCATCTGAATAAATTGCCCCATTGTTGAATTTATAGAATTAAATTTATAATATTATTATAAAAATAAAAGAAAAAAAAAAGATAATTAAATTTTTCAAGCTATAGGTTGATGATGAACACAAAAGTAAATGAATCAAAACATTTAAGAAACCAAGCCCAGAACCAAAATTCCATAAAAAATAAATAAACATTAAAAAGGGGGAAACCTGAACTTACATAATGGATTAGCTGTGAACTGAGAGAGAGAGAGCGAGTGAAAATGGAAGCCAAGAAAACGGAGTTGAACTTGTCCGTTTCTGGATTTTATAGGCACCGCACAAAGTACATGGACGAAGCCGATCCATAAACGATATCGTTTTGGTTTGGGTTAGGATATACTTTGAGATGGCAACGGATAGGACCGTCCTGTCACTAGTCTCATTTTGGACGAGGCGCATCGAGAAATCGGATATATTCATTTATATTTTATATATATATATATTTTAAAAATTTATATAATATTATTTATATTTTACATCAAAAAATTATAAATTTAAAAAATATTAAAAAATAAAAATATATATAATATATATAAACGAATCGAATTCAAGACAGGTATTAACATTACTTAAATTCGACATAAACTCATGAAATAAAAAATTTATTTTGTCTCATTTATTAATGGATCGGATATTATTCATTCTAATCGAATCGATTCAGATTGAATATCTGAGTCAAAATTACCATCCCTTTGATTGCTAAGTGCTTTTTCGTCTGATCTGATTCAAAGATTCCATTCTCCAATTTATTATGCAAATAAATAATGTTTAAATTTAGATAATTCAATAATGAAATTTTCTTTAAGTTTTAATACATTTATGAATCATTTAATTGGTTTCAAATCCATTTTGTTTATATATATAATTCAATATTAAGAAATTTTAACGCAAATTTATACCTAAAATACCATTTAATTTAAATATTTACTAAGTGATATATATCTAATTATTATTAAATATTTAATAAAAGTTATTGAAATTAATATATATAATCTTGATTAAAAATAAATATTAAAAATAAATATTAATATTTATTTTTTATTTAAATACTTTTTAAAAAATTTAAAATTAAAATTATTTAGTAAAATATTATCTGCATTAAAATTGTTATAAATAATAGTTGTTTGACTATCTAACGACTGTTAGAAATAAAAAAAAACTAATAATTATACATTTTGTCAAATATCCACTCAATCACAAATGAAATTATTATTAGATTAAATATGAGGAATATATTTAATCAACAGTAATTATAAAATTCTATTAATTGATTGGAAAAAAAATCAATTTACATATAAATAATCGATAACCATATTAAAAAAAATGTTTATTAGATCAAATAAACCTTTTTCCTTTCACAATTACAATTATTTGAATTTGATGAATGGAATTCAAATTCAGTTCAATGCATGGATACAAAAATTATTTTCTTTTATTCAGAAAAAAAATAACATCAGGCAGTAATTGATAAGGAGATAGCCTCAAGAATAGATTAAGGCTATGTTTGTTTTGATGGAATAGAAAGGAAAAAAAAGAAAAGAAGAAAAATAGATATAATTTTTTTTGTTTGATTAGTTAAGAAGGAAGAAAAAAAAAAGAAAATTATATTTTCTTATTTAAGTTTTAAGAAGAAAAAAAAATTCTCTCAATTGTAGAGTGAAACGGAGAGAAATTTAAAATTAAAACACATGAAAAATAAAAATAATAAAAATATATTTTTTTTATTTTTAATATTTTTTTTTATAAGGTTAGAATGATGAATTTATTTTTATTTTTTCTATTTTATAAATAAAAGATTCAAACGAAATTTATTTATTTTTCTTTTTTTTCTTCATTTCTCTTATTTAATTTCCTTGCATTTTTCCTACATAATTAACACCAAATATAGCATAATTTAAGAACTAAATGATAAAATTACATTTGTTAGCATCTCCTCTCACCAGTCACCAAAATGTATAAGCAAGTACACATTTCTACTTTTACGTTTTGTTTTTTGTTAATTAGACTTTGCGGTTTCGACTCAGATTTCTGTGAAATTATTACACTTGAGAAATTATTCCAGTGACAGAGTTAGAATCTAATTGCATAGTCTAGGTTTTGTTCATTAAATATGTTTTGATAGGACAGCTATTACCATGAAAGTGGAAGAAAATATCAAATATCAAATGTCAAATTTCAATATTTATATTATTAGGAAGATTGAAATACATATAAATGTAGAAAAAAAATATTTTTTTTCAATGAATAAAACATAAACATAGGTTATTGGATTTTCAAAAGTTTAATTATATGTGGAAGCATAATTCTCTGGACTCTTCTATTGACAAGGACATTAATTGGAGAAAGCCAGAAAGGATAAGAAAGCTTGGAATAATTTCAGAACTGTAATAATTTCACCACACCAAAATGCATGCTGGCACTCTGAGCTCTTATTGGAATAATTTCACAGTTCAAAGTTCAAACCCACAAATCAAAAATAACTTCATTCATTGAAACCAAAAGCAACATAAAGGGGCTGAGAAAATGGCAACTCCTTTTTAAAGAAACTGAATGACAGTTCCAGTGTAATGAAACATTAAGATGTTTATTTATTCTTTAACAGCACAAGCAAAACATGCACGGGAACTTCAGTACTTACAGAGAACTCAAATTTCCAGCCTGTCTTGAAATTCTGAGTCAGCTAGGATGTTCTATCTGCAAGCTTATTAAAAAATATTAGGATTTAGGACTATCCGCAAACAAACAATATGGTTGTGCTCCATCTCTGCCTAGTTTAAGGCTTTAATTTAAAAAATTTAACAAATATTGAAAACTCAGCAAATACAGAAAGGAAACCTGCTCCATTCTTCTGAACCTTCTCTTCACCCAAGCCACCAGTTCTGGGGTGGCTGATTTTGGTGAACAAATTTTCTACATAAAGAATTTCCATAAAAACAAAGGTAGTAGCTATATATGTTACCATAGAGTTTATAAGAATATATGCCCTCTTGCTTAATGCTTCTACATTAATTAAAAAATAATAATAATCTTGTTTGCATATACATAAATGTAATGGAATAAAAAAAACACACATTAGAATTGAACAAATATTAGAATATTTTCCTAATCTTATGAACTAGCTCCAGAACTGACATCAGAATTATATGTACTATGAGTCCTTTGTGTTTTTCTTGTTGTTGCAACGAGTGAATTGTTTTCTTCCTCCTCGATGATCTGTGATATCTCAATTTCACCACCCTTGAAAACTGGGTGTACGTATGCATCCTGAAGATACAGTTTCAAGTTTAGGTTTGGATCTGTAGCTCGTTCAAGCGTATCCCTCACCATTGCTTCCTGTGATCACAATGTCAGATAGGTAACTATCATTCATGCAGATAATCATACAAATTTTAATCTGAGGGGGAAAACTCTATCAACTTTATTTTACCCAAGTACTGGAAATATTATCAGGTTCAAACAATCTCGGCAGTATTTCATTAGGTATAACTAGATGACCATGCGCCTATCCACAAAATGGTCTCAATTTTATTAATAAGTTTGTCATGCAAGATAATCCTGTAGCAGCTAATAATGGCAATCTCAAAAACAATTGACATTATCTTAAGCATCTTTCCAATGTAAGATTCTTAGCAATATTATCTTTCAGTAAAGCTCTACAAATATAAATATTCCTCACCAACCTGTAATGGGAATTTCACAAATGCAGATTCAAAACGCCCCTTGCAGAGCATGTGGAACCAAATTGTCAGAACAGGAAGTGCGATGAGCAAGGGTATTAATTCCTCAGCATCCTTTGTACTCAGCAACCCCAACAAAAGAAGTTGAGCTATCATTAAACCAATCATCAAACGTCGATGCACATCTGGCCAGAATGCAGCCCCGCTCTCATATTTTTGGTTATATACATTAATAATCTTGCAATAAGAAGCAAATAGCCATAAGCACAGCCAAACATTTAGATTTCAGGGTGATTTTAATTGAGAATATTTCTCAAACTTGTAAAAATCAACAAATGGTTCTATGGAGTGTTATGGTGAATAAATGAACTTCTCTCCTACTATCAAGTATTATAGAACATGAATTGTGAACAGCAGTCTCGATCTGATAGTATTAGTTTTTTTTATAAAGGTGGTAAATCTTCAAGGAAAATAAAATAATTGTTGTTAATAGAAGTAGGAATTCCATCCTGTCCCTAGGGTAGCTAATTTCTCTAAGAATTCCATTGTGTGTAGATAGCTTCTGTTCATATTATAAATGATCCACTTTCCAATGCTAAATGTGACAGAACATATATTAAACAACAGTGTCATTTAAATAAACTACCATACCTGATGGCGAAATACCACATAGGAAAAGGCAAAGAAGATGACGATGAAAGGAAGAAGTAAAGGTGTCACAGCAGCATAAACAAGTCCAAGCAAGAAATAAAATTGTATACGAGGTTCAGATGTTGCGAAGTCCACACAACCAGGATCCATTGCTTGATCCCTATCTTGATCTGTCTTAACTAGAAATGTGTTCTTCAAATGGAACATGACTAATGGCACCAATCTGAGGATCTCTGCAGCAACTGCAGCCCAGCCATCAACCATTATGTAAGTAATGAAGAAAGTGGCTTTTAGCGGGATCGACACACCAATGGTTTTTGGAATCCTGAAGAGCAGAATAGAACTCTTATTAGGAAGTCCTAATATCTGACACCTGCTCCGTGGAAAAAACAGTTAAAGCATGTGGACTTATAACAGAATAAACGGTGTATTCCTCTTAGCAGGTCAACAAGATCGACTGTTGAGAGAATTTTTTAAAAACCATAATCCACATCATAACCACATGCTTCATTCAGATTTGACTTGTTACTGCTGTATCTAACACTTTGTATGACTATGTCGACCATATATCTGAAAGACCAATTAAGTAGAGGAACATACTCTGTTGCAGACTGATTAAGAAAAGTTTTAAGCTGATCCATTGCTGTTCCCGTGACAATGCTGCCAATAAACACATTAAAAAGTAGAAACAAATGATACTTCGCAGCTGATCGTCTATCCAAAGATGAGAGCGATATAAATCCTTCTATTTTGGACATAATCATGAGTATCATTGGAAGTACAATAAGAAATATCTTCAGAGCAAGGCCTGGAAGAATGCCTTGGACTAAAGACTTGACAGATTTCCTGAAAAAAAAATCCCAAGGAAGAAATTGGAGTGCCATATACAAACAAAGGTTAATTAATCCTATTATTTTGGCGACACATACATAGAGATAACTATATTTCGTTCCATCATTGTTATGACTGTACTCAAAATTAAAGCAAAATATCATTCATTCACCTTTTATCTCAGTGACTCATGGTAAGTTGTGTGGCACTTGCATCAGTTTTTTTTTTAAAAGGTGAATAGTTGTCAATAGATGCATGTTTAGGTATGAGCAAGTAATATGAGGTTATTTGGGGATGGAAGATTTCATCTATAAGGTGGGTTTGGCCTGAGAGATAGTGGATGAGATGGGAAAAGTACTTCAAGATGCAATGAAAACATTGGAAAAATATTAGAACTTCAGAAAAATGGTTGCCTATTTTCCAAGTCAGAAATTGAAAAAACTTGAAGCATTCAAAAGGAAAAGCAACTGAAAGGGAAGAAAAGCTTACACTTCTATTAATGGTTTCAGGAAAGGAAAAACCTTCTCTATCCCCTCCATGCTGGCTAGAGACTGAACAATTGCTATGGGAATCATGAAAAAGAAAATTAGGAAAAAAAGACCAACTGCCATTAGCAGTCTTCGAATAGTGAGTTCGACATATGGTAGTGCAAGATTATCCCAATATACATCACGGGGCTCAGGAGCCCTTTCGGTCAACCAAATTGTTGGGTTACTTGTTTGCTGAGTTTGAGCACAGATAGCTCCTCCCCATCGGGATCTGAATGAAACAAATGCTACTGGAACTACAGCCTTAGGATCACTTCTAACTTTTTCTCTTTCTTTATCTTCCTGCATGAAAGTGTCATACATGAGAAGAAGACAAAGAAAAGGTTTCTTTTATTGAAACTTCTTACATATTTTTATTTTAATTTGGTCTCCTTCATCTTATCTTCTGGAAAAAAAAAAATAACTGTAAAGTCCACATATTTATGATGTTACTAACTTTTTAAAATTTTGACCAATAAATGCCCAAGATTCCAAACTCAAAAAATACAACAGTAGTGAGATGTCACTATCACTGGATTCAAGTATCAAGACCGCAATAATCACATTTAGGAAGGATATGGATCATAGAAAAATTGGCAATCAATCAGATGAAGAGACAAACTAATATAAACATAACTTTTTTTTTTTAAGTTGCTACTTCTAATCTTTATTGCACATGATATTACAAAACCAACTCACTTTCTCTCTTTCAATTATCAACAGTGCCTTCTTTGACTCTCAACATATTGACATTCAATTCTATCCTTTTCATTGTCATCACCTATTCACATTTAGAAGGGGAAAAAAAAGTTCTCGATTTCCATAGTGTCTCTGTCCCATCTTGCACTAGTACACTTTTTTTCTTCTTTGCATTACAACCTTCATTGCATTTTCTGCTTATTTTGGATTCCTCAATTGGCAGGTAAGAATTGTGACCCAGACCTACTAACAAGATTTCACCCCATTTCTTAACCACTTGAAGCATGACCTAATGAAATTCTACCTTCCTTATATTAATTACAGTTTATTCCAGTCTTAGTGATACTGGATCATCGCAAATTTCTGACTTCCATCATTGTCATATATTAAAAAAGAAAGAACCTAGACTTCAATCAGTTATTTAACAAGGACTAACTACTAAGGCCAGTGGATTTCCACCAAAGCAAAATTTGTAGCAGGTGATGGACCTCTTCACTGAAACAATAATCTATCCTATCAGAAGCAGAAAGAGGGAATGGAAACTGAAAGGCCCACATTAACTGTAGCCTAATACTTAAATACATGGCTGTTGACAATAACAATAGCAGCAGCAGATACAACAACAAATTTTATAAAAGGATAATGTAGTGACGGCACAGAAAATCTTCAAGAGCAAATGGAACATCGAAAGACATGAATATTCAAAATAGCACGTATAAAACTTACTTCTTCACTAAGCTTCTCAATCTCAGCAGTATAGTAGTCGATGGCATCCACTGTATCTCCCCAAAGACCCCAGAAACCTGTCTATATGTTGAAAGACATTGATAATTAAAGCAAAATAGACATTCTAGTTAGAAAATTTTCACTGAGAAAGAAATGTAGAGCACACAAATATAACAAGATGGTTTACCAGAAAAGTACCTTTGTAGTAGGCTTTGCAGATGGATTTCTTTCATATTGATTCTGGTAGTAGATCAACCAATTCTGCAAACTCTTCTTCTTTGCAACCAAGCTTGCAAGGTTATTTGCATTATATACTACCTAAGAAATTATATGGATAATTGATAAATCTAAAAATTTAATTGCAATAAAGTTAGAAACAAAATGTTGCTTCCAAATAGTCATCGAGTTTAAAGAACTTTAACCCATTAATTATTATTCTATCTTCATAATGAGTTCCCTTTTTTGAAATTTTTTTTTGCTGCATTATGTTCCACTCTTTTTACAAATCAAACTATTATAATTAATTTAGCTTGTTGAATATGCACACCTGATGAATAAGATAATGATCAGGATGATTTACACAAAAGAAATGTTCAACGTGCTCTGAGACCGATTCATCAGGATCTGGAGGAATATTCCTTACAAGAACCTGCAAAATAAAAATAAAAAATACAGTTAGTACCACCAAGATAAATCCAATTGATGATTAAACCAACTCCTGTGTACTGCAACAAATGCTCCCAGACATCATAAACATGCATATGGTATGGTCAATAGAAATGTAATTTGTACATCAAGTATATTGAACTGACTCAATATAAAATATGGAAAGCATGCAAGCACCTTTTTTTCTAATTTGAAAAGGCATGGCCTCCCATAAGAACCATATGCTATAGGAATATAAAGCTATACTAGAAAGTATGTCACCAACGCCACATTGGTGTAAGGCTTTTGACAATGTCGCCTTGCCTGGTTTATGGACTGATACAAATAAATAAGGATGAACAAAACTAGCAAGTTACCAGTTGAAATCATTATTAACATATTTATCTGCAAATTAGTCCAGTATTGGGCAATTCAAATGCAGATGAGGATCCATCCATAACTTGAGGTTAGTATTTGAGTTTGTGATGATCAGAGTTGATCCCCAGAGAAAATATGATTCTTATAAATATTGAAATTTCCATTATTCTATTATTGTTCTGAAGTCATTCATCTAGCCAAGAAAAATACCACTTTTATCCAATATAAAAAAGAAAAAAATAGCCAAGTAAATATCAACTTGAGTTGGATAAACTATGGTTTCCAAATAGATCACAAAAACCTATATCTTATAAACCAAAGTAATACATTATTATTCATGTAAACAGTAAATATATAAGCGAAGAAAACGTCCCATAACTTTAAAGATATTTGATATACTCACGGTGAAATGGTCAGGGCGACGGCTTTCAGATGCTAAAAATTGCAGGCGCATAGTAGCTATTTTCTTATACTCTTTGTAGATCACATAGAAAGTCCAAAAAGTGAAGACGTATGACATGGTAACATGTGCCCAAAACCTTGAAAGGAGTAATATAGGATTTTATTAGTTGATAGAATAATGGAGCATGCATCTGCAAATTGAAACTCGTTATAATCAATTTTCCAAACCCAACTTCATATCTACAAATTAATAATTTGAAACTTCTTGTTAGTACAATTTGACTCAAAATTGACACTCTACTGAATCATGAGTGTTATTCAAAAGCAGCTGAACGAAACCTTCAGAGACTTTTTCATGTTCCGATAAATTGCATTCCTGGTTCACAGCCAAGTTCATAGTGGTATAGCATCTTGACAAGTTAAATTGAAACTTCAGTTCTAGCATCTATCATCCAGGAGCATTATGCCACTGTAAAACTTAAATTGAAAGGCTAAAATTAAGAATTTAAAGGTTAAACAAACGTTTTCTCTTCTGATGTTATAACGTAGTATCCCTTTCAATTCTTCGTACCTTGAAGCATTGACATTTCAATAAAATAGTAAAGAATAATTCCCTATACTTACCTAATGGAATGCAACAAGATCTATTAATAAGAAAATTAGAAGACATGAAAATTGGCAGCAATTTATTTCTAACCTCTTGGATCCCGGTGGAATATTCGATATTGACATCTTGTCGATATTGCTGAATGTAAGATCCTTGATTTGTTCCAATGTCTCCCCAGTATAATTGACAGGCACCAACACAGCAAAAGCAAGTATAGTAATGGGAACAAATATTTTCAAGCTGCACAATAGAGTCATCACATTAAATGATTCACCGAATGTAGAAAAGAAAATTAAATGTTTTTAGAAGAAAGAGAACATACCCCAGTAGGTAAATTCGAATATAGACAACAGAATCAAGACCGGCATGATCAATAAGCTCAGGTTCTGGCATTCTCAATGCTGCAGGCATCCAATTCAAAAACCGTATGTATGTTTTGAAGTCCAAGTTAACAAATTTGGTTACAGTCGCCCTAGTATGTGTTGGGCTAGCTCTTATCCCTTTAAGGTACCATTTTGGGAAGTAAACTCTATCGTTAACGGGTTGAAGCCGTAATATTGCAAATGCAAGGAGAAATGCAATTGCAGATAGAAGATTAATAGCAGCTGAGTAAACAATATCTTGAAGATTGGCCATTTCTTTTCTTTAAGACTATTGATAGCCTGCAGTTAAAGTGGAAACAAGTGAGAAACATCTAGAATTTTAACTTCAGGCAGAGTTTCAAGGCAAAATTTGTTAAACAAAAAAAAAACAATTAACACTCTAATTGCTTATCAATTAGCAAAAAATTAACAAATCCCAAAGATAACCTGAATTTTTTTGTGAATGATTTCAAAATATCACCTCTTGAATTAGTAATTCATCTCCCAAATTAACACAATTGAAAAATCTATTAGACCCAAAACAGAGAAACATACACCTAATAAATTCAAAAGGTAATTTCCCTTGAATCACCTTCAAATTTTGGTTCAATCATTGAAAAAGACAAATGGAATACATACCTATAAGAATTTTTTTTAAAAAAAATTGGCCAATCAATGTATATTCTCCGTGAAGATACTGAACAAATTGAAGAAGTTTTATTTGGTTTATTTCATTCAAATTTTCTGGAGAACCAAACAGAAAAAATATCGGGAAAACAACCGACGAGAAAACCAATTGAAGAAGTACCTAAGGCCTTTTGTGTACAAAATTGAAGTTGCGGAAAGAGAGAGAGAGAGGAAGGAAATAGGATCATTAGAGTGGATGAAGAAGAAAAGAAATTAGGATTTTTTTATTTTGTGAGCAGAAATCTTACCATTTTGATCGATGGATAGGACAGAGAAATGAGAACAAAGGTGAGGTTGGGAATATGGTGGCAAGAAGCACGGAGCCGGCTGTACGGCTTCTAACGGTATATATACGAGAACCATAAGATTACAAATATTTGAATTTTTCGTTATTATCAATTTCACCTCTTATTTCTTTCTTTATTCTTTTACGTCGTTAATTGCTACGTTAGTATTAAAACGTGTCGTTTTGAGTTCGAATTCTACGATGAAATTATATATACCTAAAAAAATGAAAACGCACTATAAAGTCACATTTTAGCTTAGGACGTAACTACATATAGTAAGCATATTTTATTATGGTCGTGACATTATAAATTTTAATTTTTTATTTATTATAAATTATTTTTTTTTCAAAATTAAATTATATATATTTTATCTATTTGAATTTTTTCTCATTTTCTTTAATATAAATAAATCAAATAATTTGATTAGTCCGATAAATAATTTATCATAAACTTAATTATTAAACTATTTAAATCCAATTAAATTATAATAGATCATCAATTACATATTTAATTAATCAAATAACTTCAAAATCTGTATTAATTAATTCATAATGTTTATATTTTTAATTGGCCTAATAGGTAAATTTATCCCCCAAACTGTATATTTTTATAATTTTATTCTATTCCTCTTTTTTGTCGATTCTCCAATTTAAAATTTTAATTCTATCCTAAAAACTAAATTAAAATAATAATAATAATTTGAAAGGTAAAAAGAAAGTGACCATATACTATCAATTTAGTTTTAAAATTCAATAGGGTTCTTTAATTTTAAAATTTTGATAAATTACTAATATTAAATTAATGATTCAATTAATTAAATTTATAAAATTAGAATTTATCAAAATTTAAAATTTAAATATATAATATAATAAAATATTTTAAAAATAAATTTAGCCGATTGGAATTAAATTTTCCAATTGGAATAAAATTAATATAAAAAATAATACAATATAATTATAAAAATACTTAAAATTTAGAATAAATTTATTTATTAAATCTTGCTAATATAAAAATAAATATTCTAAACTTCACCCTCCTTATTATAAAATGATTATCCAAACGCCCATATAAATTGTGTTTTTCGGTACGCTTGATGTGTTCATAGTAACCATGGAATGCGATTCCTAATCTTATTGTGATTTGTGACACAACATCATCACCTAATTAGTTAAATAATTAATAATAATATTAGCTATTGCGTTGGAGTCTAAATATCTAATTAATAAGTTATAAAACCATATTTAATTTGATAGTATTCTTTTTTATGGGAATCTCTCTTTAAAATGCATCATAGGTATAGATTTAATTATTTTTATGATAATTAATTATTAAGAGGATTATTTTATAGAATGTAACAGATAATAATATGGTTAATTTTGTTAAAAATTTCGTATTAAATAATAATAAAATATATAAAAAATTTATAAATGAGTGAATATTAGATCTAGTAAATATTAATTGATTTTATGTAAATATGTTTTAATATTTATCCATTTATAAGTTCATATATATATATATAGATCCATATATTTTAATATGGTACTAAAGTCAACTCTATACTTTCTCAGTTTGTACTCTTCCGCCAATCCAATAATCATATGTTAATAAATATTAATACATATATGAATATAAAATTTAAATCGGTCATATGTTATTTCGGCTATTACCCTTAATAGTCATGTGTCAATAAAACTTGACTATTTATTATCTCGGTCATTATTTTCAATAATTATATATCAATAGGATTTGATATTTGTATAAATTTAAAAAATTAAAATCGATTATCTGTTATCTTGATTATCGAACTTTAATCTGAAACAAATATATAAAAGAAAACTAAATCACATATACCTGTTTACATTAACAAATTTAACCTCCTTTATATAGAGAGAGAGGGTGTGTCAAAATAACGATAAAGAATGCAGCGTCAAGTGTAGAAAATGCAGAATTGACATTCAATATGATATTATCATTGTATACATCAAAACAACGACAAAAAGTGTGAAATTGATGAAGTATCCAAGACTCATCAATTACCGTTCTCTAAAGTGTATTCTAAAAAATTATTGATATTATTTTTCTAGAAAAGATGAGGTTGCAATGATAGATGATAAATGGGTGGGTTGGTTCATTTCAACTCGGTCATTTTGAGTTCGAATCAAATTCAGGTTAAGATAATTTTGGGTTTAGATTATTATTTGATAATATTATTATCGAATCATATCATCAATCAAGTCGGATTATCAATCAAGTCGGATCATTATTGATCCTGATAATTTTTTGGGTCGAATAATTAATGTGTCAAGTTAATTTATAAGTCGAATCATCATTGATTTTGGATCGTTATCAGGTTAGATTATTAATAAGTTGAATCGTTAAAAGATTGGGTCATGATCGAGTTCATTCGTCATGGGATCAAATTGTCAACGAGTCAATGTTGTCAACCACTCGATCCACTATTAAATTTCGGATCACCATTAGATTATGTCATCTCAATTATTAGATTTGTCAGTTTAGATTTCAGGTGAATTTATTACAATATATCAACAGACTTTTTATCAATTATGATAAAATCTGAAATTTAAATTTCATATATAACATTCAATTATCAATTATGAGAATTAAGCCATCAATTCACCATTTTTTGATTTATACAGATATTAATTTCAATTTTCAATAGTCATATTTATCCGCTAACTTAACATAAAACTAATTGACATATAGTTTGTATATCTATTGCTTAATCTACTTCCACAAAGAATCAAATTTAAGAAGCCAACATATCATTAGTTATTGTGTTTCAATTCATTTTTCTATTTACAAGGAAAAAAAATTATATATTTTTTTTTATAATCAAAATAAATCGAGCAAAATTTAAAGTGTTATCACATTATATTAAATCAATTTTGTCCAATCATATGTATACATAAGTTATTGTAAGGAAAAGTTTGGGAGTATAATGTTATAATGCACGTGTATATATATATATATACCACAAGAATTTATATTAAATTTTTTGAAAAAATTAAGTACATAATTTTATAATTTAGATTTTTTTTCTCATCTACAATTTTATGTAGATTTTAGATTTTTTTTAAATATCAAGTGATTTCGGATCGGATTATTTTCAATTTGAATCATTTCATATTTCAGTTATTTCGAATTCGAATGATCTTCGAGTTAGGGCACTATTTGAGTTAAATTGTTTTTCCATCGGGTTGCATATGAGTTTGGATCATTTTAGATTAATTCAATATCAGATTCGGTTCATTCTCGAATTGGATCATTGTCAGATTTTCGGTCACTTAAGTGAGTCAGTAAAAGGATTCGACATTTCATCAAGTTGATTTATTCAAAGGTTTGAATTTTTATTTCATTGGTTAATTTTTCGATATGAGTCATTTTTATATTAAATTTTAGATTGTTAATTATTAAAATCAAATCAAATTTGAATTAAATTCAATATCGAGTGAGTCGAATCAAATCTCTGAATTCGAATTGATTTTGCCATCTATAGTTGCAATGTTGAAAAATAAATCGGGAACCATTTGTTGGGATTCAAAACTTTTTTATGGCTTTGTCTCTTGAAACAATGAAATAAAATGTTCTTAATTCCCGTTTTCAGGTGTTAGCACTAAAACTCCCTTCATAACTTCCATAGCTTATAAATATCCAATTTTGGGATTATAGACAAATTAATTTTTCGTTTTTTCTTTTAGCTTTCTTTTAATTGTAGTACAAGTAAGAAAAATTGAATTCTCTTTTTTTTTTTTACTTGAAGCATTTTTTTTAGCTCCCTTTCAATTTTAGTAAAATTAACTTTTTAAATCAAACCTATCAATCAATCCGTTTCAAAATATAATCCTAAAAAAAATAACAAATTGGTTCAATAAAATATCAAATGGCTCACATTAAATTGCAATTGAATCGCACGATTTTTGTCAAATAGCATGATTTAACCGTAATATTATAGAATTTAATTTGAGAAATTTATAAAATGTATATTTGACACTCAGTATGATAATATTACTATCATAGGCGGATTTATTATTGGGTAAGGGAGTATGTGTTTCCTCTTAAATTTTAAATTTTTTTATTTTTTAATAAATTACTTTTAGTCCATAAAATTTTATTTGATCAATATTTTTGTCTCTATTTTTTTAGAAACTCACTAATTAATTCATATTTTTTTATCCAATCATTATAATTGGTCATTCTATCTATTTTATCATTAAGACCCTATAAAAAAAACTGAAATATCATTTGTTTAAATTTAAAATTTTTCTTTTCACCCATTTAATCAAATTTCAATCATTTTTTTACTGTAATAATTTATATGAAGTGAATATTATAATTTAAATATATGATTTATTAAATTATAAGATTAATACTAATCTAGTAATTTAATTGCAAATTTTAAATTTCATCTAGAATAACAATAAAATTTTAATTAGAGAGAATTATTTATTTGTATAAAATTAAAGTTTTAAATTCAATTTTCAACTTAATAGTATTAAAAATTTTAATATAAAATTTACAGTAGATTGATAAAAGTTATCAGATCAGTACTTAGCAAATAAAAAATAATAATAAATTTTAAAAAAATTATTTTTTAAATAATATAATTATATTTATTTTTTTATTATTTTATATGTTCATCTCTAATCTGGTTTATAATTTAATATGTATATAATAATATTAAGTCCTATTAAAATAAAATTAGACATCTCTTTTCAAAATTTCTGAATTCGTGCACGTGGAAAGTATGACAAAATGTGAAACTCATGAAGCAGCATCCAAAACCCATTAATTATCGTTTCCTAAAGTGTATTATGAGGGATTCTTGATCTCATTTCTCTGGAAAAGATGGCGGCTGCAATGGTTAGAAATATACCGTCAATCCTTTGCCGAGATTCAAAACTTTCCATGGCTCTATTCCCAGAAACAGTGAAATGGATGTTCTTGATTCCCTTTTATCCGAGACTTCCAAAGCTTATAAAAACTCAACTTGGGAGAATAGGCAAATTAATTTTTTATTTTTTGTTTTTTGTTTTGGGATTTTCTTGCAGCTCTCTTTTAATTATAGCAATATAATAATGATAATAATAATAATAATAATAATAATAATAATAAGAGAATAAAAATCAAATTATATAAAATAAATAAATAAATATATTTCTAAAATGAATATAAAATTTACATTTGAATGATTTTATTATTTAATTTGATTTTGATTAGTTTAAAATTGGTTAACATATATCTAAATTAATATAGATGACAACAGTAATTAACTCTCAAATTATTCAATTTACAACCTCTGATTTATTTTTGAGTTACTATTTAATAGCATATACATCATTATTAAATTTATATAAATATTTAAATTTACAATTTCACAATCGGTTTTTTAGGTGATTCCAAAATTTTGAGAATGTTCCCATTAAAATCTATTCATTCACTATTGAGCATTGACAGAGTTGGACAGCTTGTTTTCCCGCCGCTCAACACCTGTGATTTTCTAATAAAAAATTTGAAACAGTGACTATTCTGAAACTGGTTACGTTCTTGAAGATGAGGATGAAATGGTAGGAGTAGAAAAGATAAAAAGACATATATTTAATTAATGATATTTTAATTAATATAATTTTTTTATTTAATAAAAATATATTAATATTTTTTTATTTAATATATTTTTATCTTATAAGATAAATATATATACACAATATATAAATAAATATTTATCAGATAAAATAATAAAATATTTTAATAAATATGAATTTTTTATTTATTTTTATAAAAGGAAAATATATTAACATATTTTTTTTATATTAAATTACTAAATAAAATATACTCTTATTTATCTATATTTAATAAAGAGTCCTACACAGAAGTGAAGATCACAAATTTAAATTTGGAGTCAAATTAATAAGAAAAATTTGCAATAAATTTGCCCATGCCAACATGGTATAGTTGCGTTCCTTTGATTTTAGTTCTTCAAACCAAATTATGATCTCAAAAGAATGAAGAGAGAAGGAATCAATTAAAAAAGAAGAAGTAATTAATTAATCTACTACAAAATTATAAAAACATTACAAAAACTTGGAAAATAATTTCACATTCAAAATCAGAAAGTCAGGTTACTCCGCGTTCCTTTCATACTAATCTGCCAACAAAACACATGGAATATATCCCCCACAAACGCAAAATCCTTATCAGCATAAATAAAATAATAATCACTACCCTCATCCTCATATCAGGTCAATATCAACCCAAAAAATTATCAAGTTTAATTTAATGAGTAGGTGATACAATCAATTAGTGAGCACTTGCTCAGCAAATTTGTCGCCTATTGAGTTCCAACTGCCCTCTGCTACCGATTGATTAATATCATAATCATCACCACCGTGAACATCATCACTGAAATTGTCGTCTTCTTCGTCGTCATAATCATCATCTCCACATTCCCTTGCGCCTGCACCATTTTCTTCATCGGAAGATAGAGGCACAAGCCAACAAGTCCCATATAAGTGCCCGTTTAAACACACAAAATACTCCAATTTGCCGTCGCGCGACCCAAGCCGCCTAGCCGCGCTCTTTGGTACGAGCCGAGCTGAAGTCATACTCCACACGCGAAATCCACAGTATGGACATGTCACTCCCTTCTCTAGCTCTACCTGCCGTATGATCAAACACGCTCTCGTTCTTGATTTCATAAATCCCCGAAATACCCCTCTGTAAATCCCCAAATCATCATCATTTTCCCCTGTTGAATGCTCACAAGGATCGCTCACATAAAGCAAATCGCCCCGACATTTCTTCCTTAGAAAGCTCCGACCCGATGTCTTTGAAAACCGAGAAGCTTCGACGAAATGACCCGGAGAAGGTTCACTCACTCTGAAATTCCGAGTCGACTTACAGCCGCAACAATAGAACATAAGTTTCGCAAGCGTCTGCCAGTTGTCGCCGAAAGGAGCATTAGGAGCACCGTTTGTTAATGTGGCTAACATGCGCGGTGCGCGATATACACACAGTTCTCGCCATAATAACCGTTTGGATATGGCACGAAGCTTGCGGTTCACGGAGGCCGTCGCACAGAGTGCGTGCAGGTCCCATTTTATGGAATCGAAGACTAGAAGGAGTATTCGCTCGTTGAGTATCCCCGACTCACCCGGGTCGGACCCCTGATTCGGTGGGTTCATTCTCAATCTCTTGGTCGCGCTCATTGGGACAGTTTCTTGAGCTTTCGGAATGTAATGGCTTCAACGCGGCCGTTTATATCTGAGGCTTTATATATAACGGAAAAAACTTACCTACCGGTTGTATATATTTTTATTATATATAAATCAGTGTTAGACATTTAAATTAAAAAAAAAAAAAAATTGTCTTTTTTTAATAAAAAGACGATAATATCAAATTTTTTTTTATTACGAATATTTTATCTTGTTCGATGGATATGTACGCCTATATTTTCTATATATAACTCACTGGTTGACACGTGTCTACGAGGACAGATTAATGTGATATAGATGCTGGTTGTAGTGAGAAGCACGTGTCTTCCTACTACTGGCTATAGGACGCGTGGTGATATATAATTGCTTAAATGCAGTGATAGAGAATCGAGGAATTACGTCAGCAAAATTGAAATTGATTGCAATTGTAGTACACGTGTCTTCACCGGATGAATTTGAGAAATATCTTTTTCGTAAACTCAAAAATATCTTCGCTATTACGTGGCATCCTCGGTTGGCGTGTTTGGTTACTGATACACCGTAAATATCAATCCCTCAACTTTTTTTTTTTAAATAATAATTCATTATGCAAGCACGTGGTCACAGTATGGACTAGAGGAGGAAAAAGGTAGCAGGAAGCAACATGCAGCGCATGCATGACCGTACGTTTCTATCAACCATCCATTTGTTTGGTGGCGGATGAGGGAAGAACTAGATTTCGAGTTCTGAGTCCCCCTTTCTTTCCCATCAATCCAAATAAGGGTTTACAATGACAAAATTAGAGAGTTTTATGTCGCATTTGACCCAATTTGAAAAGCTCCATCTTCTACGAAGATGAATTAGGGTGAGTATTTGAAGTTAATTTTAAACTGAAATTTGACTGTATCATAAATATTTTAAATTTCAAAATTTTTCAACCTTATAAAATAAAAAAATAAAAATTGATATTTAAAAAAAAAATAATGATAATTAATTTAAATACTCTAAAATGAGATAATAAGAATGCGAAAAAAATTTAGATGAGTAGAATACCCTCATCATATTATCTATGGCTTGTCATATAGATGGAGACAAGACCTTATCAGGCAATGGATGATTTGGCGACACTTAGAAATTCAACAAACACGACGCTCATCACTTATTTAGTTAGAATCTACGGTAACGTATATAGTCTTAGCCTCTTATATTAAGCCGCGTGTCAAAAACTTTTAAGTTAATGTTTAGTGCTGAAGTGGCTGTCTGTAGTATTTTCGAGGACACGTGGTGGGTGAAGAAAGCTTCTTACAAGTATATCTGGACACGTGGAGACGATTTAGTAGTACCGGAGCACGTTTATAGGCTGTCAATGTAGGATATAATTCTTCTGCTCACTCGCAGATGCTTTTTTGTCGCTTCTGTGACATTACAAGTATTAAAGGTCAAACAATCTCCATATTACACGTGTCCTTTTTTCTTTTTTGTAATAGTGGATGTACCGACTTATGTCTTATCCACAGCAGTTTCATGTATTTTCATAAGAGTGCCCAGTGCTTACACTTTTTTGAAATTTTTTTATTTTAATTTTTAATTTCCCCATATAATTGAGTGTTGAGATTTTTTTTAAATGTCCAAACCCCATTGCTATATGGTTCTATTCTAAATTGCGGATGGGATCTTCTCCTATTTCAGATGGCAATTTTTTGGAAATTTGGCAATTAATGATTGATACTATGTTTGATAATTTTCTTGGTAATATTTTTCTATTATTATCAATTTATATTATGTGACAAATTTTAAAGGCTATAAATCATTTAATATTTAATCATGAAAATCTATTTATTTTGGATATTTTATCCAGAAATTCTGCTTATTATGAAGTCTTTAATATTACACTTCAAAAAATTTCCATATTAATAATCATATATGTCTTCAATCTATTATATCAAATTTGATATGGATACCACTTCTTGTTAATGTGTTAAAATTAAATTTTAATGCAGTTATTAAGTAATTATATTGTTATTATTCGAGATTATTTTTTTAAAATTATTATTTAGATTTTTTGACGATATCGATACTGCTGAATTAGAAATTTTGAAATTAAGAGTGACTATTCAATTAACTATCCGTAAGAAATATAAAAATATTATTTTTGAGATAAATGATTTGGATATCATTAACATTATTCAATAAATCATAACTTCTTTATTGAATTATTTTAATATTTTATTAGATACTTCTTGTTTAATAACTACTTTCTATTCTAATTATTTTTCTTATAGTAAACGATAATATAATTAGGTAGCTAATAGTTTAGCTAAAAAAAATCATTGATTATTTTTTTTCACGTAATTTATATGTCTAATTATCTTAGATTCAGTATATTATGTAACTTTATTTTCATTAATAATGAATATCTTTGGAAAAGTTCTTGAGATTTTACATATTTACAAGTCATTATTTTTATTTTTAAAATCAAATTAAAAAAAAAAATCTCTATAATGTCCACTACTTGGTACTTCCGTTAAATTATTCGTTAATTTAAATAGATTAATTCTATTTAGTCCTCATAATTGTTACAATACATGTTTTAATTAGTGAATTATAACACATGATGGGAAAAAATTACTTTACCTTTACTTTTGCTTACGACAAGACTAATAATTAGATACGCCACGCAATGAAATCTTCTATAATTTATTAATTATAAAAGGATTAACTATTATTTTTTTTTATAATAATTTAATATGCAAAATTATTCTTAATTTTTTAAAATATATTAATTTCTGTTTAATTAATGTCACAATATATTATTAAATTATTTCATTTAATTTTATCATTAGTTAATTTTAAAATAATTAATAATAACAATAAAAAAATATAAATATTTTTACTCTTTATTTTTAATTAATTATATTTTATTTTTATTGTAAAAAATATTTTTTAAGGTTAAAAAATTTATTTTTTTGTGATAAATTTGAAAATAAAAATAAATAATTTTTTTATTTTATTTTTTAAAAAATAAAAAATATTTTTTTAAAATATTTTTACTTTTTATTTTTAAATTTATCAAAAATATGAAAATAAATTTTTTATTTGTATTAAAAAATTAAAAAAAAATAATTTAATTTATTCTTAAATTATTTTTTAAATAAAAAATATTTTTTAAAATATATATATTTTTTTTATTTTTAAATTTTATCAAAAATATAAAAATAAATTTTTTAAGATTAAAAAAATATTTTTTAACGTAAAAATAAAATGTAATTAATTAAAATAAAAAGTAATAATATTTATGTCTTTTTATTGTCATTGTTGACAGTTTTAAAATTGACCACTGACAAAATTAGACGGAATGAGATATTAATATAATGGGATATTCGTTAGAAAAATTAATGTATTTTTAAAAGATAATGAGAGATTTAGTATATGAAATCATTCAACGGGAGAAAATAATAATTAACTCATTATAAAATCCAATATAATATACCAAAAATATCATTGAAAAAAATAAAAAAATATATTTACAGAACATTTTCAAAAGAATATCAGGTTTGTTTGTTTTGAAACAATTTATACATAACTTTATTATTTTTCATCATTCTAATTAAAATTTATAATTATGTAAATTAGATAATTAATTTTTTTCCTAAAAAAACTCTTATCCCCCTATTTAGATAATATCAGGTTTGTGAGTTCTACATATGACGGCTTTCATTTAAAAAAAAAAAGGGAAATTGAAAAGCAAACATGAAATAAAAAAAATAAAGAAACAATTATATAAGAATCAAGAAATGAAATCAACAGAAAAACAAAAAAAAGACAAAAAAAAAAGAAAAGAAAATTAAAACCAAATCTTACATTATATGGCAACTTTTTTTTTTTTAATTATTTTCCTTTGTGTTTGGATATAATTATAGTATCCTTCCCTCACTTTTAAAAAAATAAAATATAAGAACAATATTATAATATATGATAGTTATTTCTTCCAATTAAGAGAGAAAACCAATTATGGATTTTTTGAAACTACAGGGACACAAAGGATAGAACCCAAATTTGTGCATATAAATTTCTAGTGCCGATTAGGGTGAAATCACTCCGATTTAATAAGTTTAAAAAATTATTATTAAATTAAATTAATATTTTTATTTAAAAAATTTTCAAATCAAATTAAATTATTATTATAATAAATTTATTGATAAAATATATATAATATTTGTGAAAAATTTAATAAAATATATTTTTAATAATTTCTACAATTCATGTTTAAAAACAAAAAAAAATTTAAATTACTTTTTGGATACATAAAATTTCAAAAAATAATTATTTATTTTTTTATTTTTTAATTATATTTAATTTATGTTTAATTATTTACTAAATGTACTTTAAAGGTTCAAGGATAGCTTGAAACTAATTTTACATTAAATAATTAGTTGTAATCTTGGGTTCTGCGCAGTTTGGTATTAAAAAATAATTTTTATATTATATAAAAATAAAGATATATAAATATCATTAAAAAATATAAATGTAAAATTATTATATAAATAATTTATATTCACACTGTTAGTATGATAAATATAAATATATATATTATATAAAAATAATTATGAAATATGAAACCCACAATTTATTACAAAATAATGCTTAGAACTTGAAATATAAAAAATAATAATAAGAAGTATGTAAATTGAAATGAATGTGTATTCTAATTTATATATGGATAATTCTATAGATAATAAATTATTCTTAATTAATAAATATACTTCTGATTAATTTCTCAACTTAAATTAAATAAAATAATTGATAATTAATAAATAACTCTTTAAACTTTTTTATCCTCCTAATTAATTTTTCATTAATTAACTCTTATTAGTATATATTTTAATTTTAAAAATTATAAAAGAAAAACTCAAAATTCTATAAAAAATAGATAATTACAATGATAATCAAAGAGAGTGCGTGAAATTTTATATTTGATTTAAGGTTTAATAGAAACATCTAGCCTAGCCCACTCATGTTATTGTCATGGATTATGGGTCATTATATGGGCTTCCTGTTGGTTTCAGAATTGAGCCCATTCCAAAATATGGCTTAGATTTCTGCAGTCGGTAGGTCACGTGTAATTGAGAGACACTCCCCCATATCATCCTTACACATCCATTGTACGTTAGCGTAGTCCCCAGGACAAATTTTAACCTACACTCCTTAAGCGTACTTTAGCCTCCTCTTCACCAAACCATCTTTCGTATCTCTCTCTCTCTTCCACAAAACACCCAATTGGACTCTTCGAACTCTCTCTTCTTTATCTCACTATCAAGGAATTAGGGTTTCTACAGGCTCAGTACTTACTTCTCTGTCTGGTTTGTGCGTTTCAATGCCTGCTAATTGTTTACCCAAATCGTGCCTTGAAAACCCTAGACAGTGCCTTACTGCTCCATTTTGTGGGCGATTTTGGGGTATAAGTGGATTGCTATCTTCGGTTTGGTTCGAATTGCGTGCTAGAATTTGATTGAAGCATCGGCTATGGCGCCGAGTCGCAGAAAGGGCTCCGGTAAAGCTGCTGCCGGAGCTGCTGGCCGCCGCCAATGGAAGGTGGGGGATCTTGTTCTTGCCAAAGTCAAAGGCTTTCCTGCTTGGCCTGCCACGGTATGCCCTAGACATATATATTTTATATATGCGTATGTATCTGTGTAGGCAGAAGATCATTTTAAAAGACTGATACTATTTTTTTTTAATCAGTGATTTTATTAGGCTTTTAGGTTGCATGCTAGTATTTTCTTGTTGGTTCTACCCAAGTTTGGGCTTGGAAGTCTTTGGGTGTTGTGGAATCTCAATCGAAGTTTTAAGTTCTTTTCAATTGGGAATTCAATTGCTTTATTGTTGTTTATTGCTGTTAACTAGTGGAATTTTAATCACCTTTGGCTCTGGAACTTGTCATGCACATGTCGAAACTTTTCTTTAAATTATCCTTTTTTTGCAAGCCCTCTTAGCGATTTCCAATGGCATGACAATCATACCATCTTTTTGTGAAAGCAAAGAATTTTAGAATTTTCGAGCAAATTTGAATCTTATGTTAAACCGAATGCAATGATTACTATAATCTTCACTTATATAAACTCTGTGTTCTCATTCTAAACCAAACTAGGGCTTCTATTATTACTCTTTACTTGCATTCCTTTCTGCTGTTCCTATACTATGTGTGCATTACTTTCGTCTATTATTAGTTGTACATTGAGCTTATAAATTTGATTGCTGATGCCAGGTAAGTGAGCCAGAGAAGTGGGGCTATTCAGCTGTTTGGAAGAAAGTACTTGTCTACTTCTTTGGAACCCAGCAAATGTGAGTGTTTTTGTTTTCTTCAATATTTGTATTTTGGCAATATGGTGATTTGTTATTTTTGCTGTTCACGAGTTTCTTATTGCTGACAAACCCATTAATTATTCGTTAGTAAAGATGATCCTTTGCATTCTGCCCTAAATTCCAATTTTTGCTTGTTTGAAATCGAAGGAGATATAAAACATTATTTTGTTATATATACTAATGGTAGTTATTGAGAGTAGTGAATATGGCGAAGTGTTGAAAATTAATGACCATAATTTTAGATCTTGGATTCCCATTTTTGTTGTTTTAATTAAATGATGGTGGTTATTGAAAAGAAGGGAGTGATTAATGTAATGGAAAAGTGGTAGAAAATGAATGCTCATAGTGTAGAATGATGATTGTTCATCTGGTCTGGGATTATTTAATTTGGTTGATATTGTTTTACCTGCCAACAGTTCTAAGTAACTATATAGACCTGCATCTAGAATATCTTTTCCCCCTTTGGTCATGATATGATTATGGGATGATTTTTTTAAATGGAAGCTTTTTTGGGTAAGTTCTTCTTTTTCCCTATTTATGTATTTATTCATATTTGTGTATTTGAATGAGACTCTAGCTAGTTGCTTCAAGTAACTTAATCCACGTAAATTTTGATCAGTAGGTCAACGGTAGACCTTTTGTCATTTAGTGACACTAAGGAACCTTTTTTAAGGTCAGGTGACACAGGCTAGCAATTTTTGGCTTCAGTGAACAAATAGCTTGTTTTTTTACATTAACTCAAAAAGTTTGTCTAGTTGAACTAAAATATTTAAATTATTTCCCAAGATATATCTTCATTACAGAAAGTGTCTTAGCATGCCAAAACTGCAAAAATAGTTCTGTAGCTTTGTTGGTTAGTTAAGCTGTTGTCCTATTTATTTATCTGTTTGTTTATCTATTTATTCATGATTGTATTTGAATGGTACTGAGGCTTGCTTTGAGTAACTTTTCCTACTTAAATTCTATTCGTTGGTTCAACAATCAACAATAGACCTTCATGTCATTTAGTAGCATTAAGGAAACTTCTTTACACTGTAGTATAGGTCTGACGGTGTCCTCCAAGATGAGCAATTTTTTGTTTCAATAAACAAATACCATATTTTTCTACATAAAATCTCAAGGTTCATTTGCTGGAAAAAATAGATGTTATTATCTTTCCTTGTTTATATTCATAAAATCCAGAAAGTTTCTTTACATGCTGAACTTGAAAAATAGCACCCATTGTTGAAATTCTGTTTCCTCGAATCTTATTTTAAAGTTTGAAAAATGGACAATCTGATTTTCAAAGGAAACAGTTTCCTATTTTTGGAAGTTAAACACACTTTCAAGCATTTTTTTTAAAAGGATTTTCTGGGAAGTTTATGAGAAAATGGAAACTTCTCCTCACACAAGTGTTTTATTAGTGGTTATAACTAATGTATTCAAGAGGAACCTTTTTCGAGTATTATTCTCTCTCTTAGTGGACAAAAATGAAGAAGTATAGTGTTTATGGGCGTTACTTCTCTCTCTCTCTCTCTCTCTCTCTCTACTTTATCTTCTCTCTCTTTCCCTCTTCTTTTGAAAAACTGCCAAAATTCCTTTACTTGCTTAAGTTTGAACTTTGAAGTAGGAAAGTTCTTCTAATTGAATAAATATCACTCAACCCAATTCAACTCTGTCTCAATCCCAATTTTAATTGAGGTTATTTGTGTGGATTGTATTTGATTTAAGGCTATACTTCCAGAAATGTTTAGAGATGTTAAATTCTTATTTTACTTCTTTATCCCATGGCCATTGCCATCTTTGGTTAACCTTTCAGTTCATTCCTATAACTTGAATGTGTTTCATCCTTTGTGGTAGAGTGTATGCCAAGATGTGTGGAACATGTCTAAAACATATCAATTACCAATTTTTAAGTCATCCCCTAGTAGATGGCACTTATCTTCTATGAATACACTCATTCCTCGACTTTCTTTTTCCTATTTCTACACATCTATTTTAGTATTCTCATACATGCCTCACTCATCATGTATTTCTTGAAAGCAATGAAATATTTAATCTATCTAAATGTGGGTTATAGAATTTGAAAATATGCATACAGAATCAACATAAACACTGTTTTTTAATTTTTTATGGTTTGATATGTAGATAAATATTCTTTTGAAGTTGTTTTGGATTGCATAGAATCAAGGGGTTTTGGTACTTTTGCTTGCCTTTATTATAGTAGAGAAGTAATTGTTTTCAAAATATCCCTTCTTGAGGGAGTAATGATTACCTGATCTTCTCATTCAAAGGTGATAATCTCTTTCCATCTTTAAGCATTTTAAAGAATTAAAAGGCTCGGGTTATGGAATTCCCTCAAGGATAGCTGTTTGGGTACTGGTCAATGGCTTTTATCAATTCTGATTTTATAGGTCATTTGTAAATTTTATTAAGTCTTATAACATTAAAGATTACGTCATATGTATATTAAATATATACACAGTTGGTGAAAAGAGTTATGCATCTTGCATGCCATGGTAACCAGCTGGTGGGTTGCCAATTGGTTTTAGGTTACACTTGTGGCTTTATTGATGTCACTAGATCATGCATCATGGTTTTAAATATCGGCCTATATGTTACATATCGTTACCATATGATATTTTCCGTTGCTATACATGTGTGATGGAAATCACATTTTTAAAATAAATTTTCTAATAAAACCATATATTTGTTACTGTAAATTATTAAATAAACAAGACTATTCTGATATTTGATTGAAGTACTTATTTAATATTTATTTGAGTTATTTTGTGAAATTTGGAAAAATTATTCACAATAGCGGCAATCTATTTAGTCCAATATGGTATAATTCAGTCTGATTCTATTACATGGTTTCTGATTTTGAAACCGTTATTTAATACCCTGCATTAGATTTAATGGAAGTGCTTTGATGGCAGGGATGGAACTTGACCTATAAGATTGGAGCGATCAATGGTGAAATTAGCTGTTAACAAACAAATTTAGAATGACATTGAGGGGAATTTTATATCTTTCTTTAAATTTATGTTGAATGTATGCCTTAGAATTTATTTTTGCAAGGTCCTTCAACCTTGTACCCGGACATGGCCATGCTTTATGTTAGTGATTAGACATGTAATTAAGGAGGTTTTAGTTCTGGGATCATTTGATTTTATCTTTTTCCATGATGTTCACTTTATAGTATTTGACAATAGAACAGTTTTCTTTGAAAATGTGGACAAAGAGGGTGAAAGACAAAATATGAAGAAAGGCCAGTTAAGACAAGTTTTATGAAGCTAAAGCATCAGCAAAAGAAATGGGAGTAGCTTAAGTTTTGGGTAGTCTGAGAACAATTATTTTGAATTATTTGTTAAAATGGAACTTTTAGATAATTTAATAATTATCAAAATATTATGAGCTTTATGCTGCTAATTGCAGTTTATTGCATCATGCGAGTTAAATCAATTTTTTTTTATGACATTTTAAAAGGTTCGAGGAGTATCTTGCTGGTGGCCAAGTGCATCCAAGTCCGAACAATATCTGTATCTTTTGAGTCGGTGTATATGATCCGCCCGCCCCTTTTTTACTTTCTGTTGTGCTGTGCTGTCTTTTTTCTTCTATGTTAATGCAGGAAGCATTTACTTGGGCTCTGTAATGAAGTTGTCTTGTTGTCTACACCCTTTTGATCATGGGCTAAGTAATCTGCTTTTTGAAACTGTTGTGACCACAATCAATAATTGTCATTCAAAAATAAAATAAATAGGAACCAGCCATATTATTTTTGAACTACAATTATTTACTGATCATATTATTTATATCATTGTGGATGACTTGAAAAATGTTATGTTGAGTGAGTTCCATGTACGTGATTATATGAAATTATATTTATCTTTACTACAGGCATTTACATGAAGATACTTAAAAGGAATTGATTGGATAAACTATTGGTAAATGGTAGTATTTTCTAGAGCTGAAACAATTGAATGGAGATTGCTTAAAGGAGATTCTAGATGCCCTAGGGAGATTGGTAGTACTGTTGATTCTATTGCTCAATTAACATTTAGTAGTTAATGAGGCCACCTAGTAGTGCATGCAATTCCTTTTTTTTTTTGTGCTAGTGATACTTTAGATGTAATTTTCATATGGAATTTAGTGCACTTTGTTTTATGCAAAAAATATATTCCTTGGTTTTACAAGGTATGGCTTATTAGGATATTGTGGACATTTTTCAATTGAAGGTTCTCTTGTGTGGAACCAGTTTTGGTTCCTGTAATACCCTTGAGGATCCGATCCGTCTAGTAAGCTGAGACTTCTGGTGCATTGGAAGGTATTCCTAGAACACACACCGACAATTGCTCAGTTAGCATCAAAGTGTTGATATAGTTTTTTTGGTTTCTATCTTAGACTATTTAGGAGATTATTATAATTTGGAATTCTAATTCTTATCCAGACGTCTTTTTCCTTTCTTAAGCTTGTTGCTTTGTTTGGGTTTCAAGTGATATATCTGCTTGTCTCATCTCATTTCTTTTTTATACAATGTGTTCTGTTTTAATATTCATTATAAATTGCAGGAGTAATTCCTTTAGATCATGAAACACAGTCAACAAAATAGCATGATCATGGGAAAATACATTTATTAACTGGAAGGTGCTTATTTAACTATAGTATCTGACATCTCTGTATTTTTGTTTGGAAGGAGAGGCTAGAAATAGGAATCAGTATATCATAATACCTGTCAGATGCTAGAGACATTATGCTTTTTTTCTTAAATATGTATTCAATTTGAAGTATGTATTTGCATTTGGGAACATACCTACATGCTATATCAGAATTTTTGGACTCAATTTGCTTTTTTATGCAGAGCCTTCTGCAATCCTGCTGATGTTGAAGCATTTACTGAAGAGAAGAAACAATCCCTTTTGATCAAACGTCAAGGTAAAGGTGCAGATTTTGTTCGTGCTGTGCAGGAGATCATTGACAGTTATGAGAAGTCAAAAAAACCAGACCAAGTTGATCATTCTGTTGAAGAAGTTACTCTGGAAAATGGTGGGAATTCGATGGAGTCATCAGCTCACTATGAGTTGAAGGATGGGACGGAAACTTCTGAAGCAACTGTTTCAGGTAGAAATGATCCTAGCCTTGCAAGCGGTGTTGCTCCAGACGTGGCAAAAATTGGTCCTTCGCACGATAAAGAAGCGTCACTGGAGCAACCCACTGATACAGTGGCAGTCACCGCAAAACCTGTTATAACTACATATACTTCTAGAAAAAGATCTGGAGGCTTACGGTCTAGGAAACATGCCACCGAAAAGGACTCATCGGTCGAAAGATCTAGAAGCTTTTCTCGGTTGGAATCCTCTAGATTCCAGAATTTCATGATGCCATCTAATGATAGTAATAAGAGTGTTGGGGATGCTGCTGAAGTAATCTTGGACAGATCCTCACAAAGAAACAAGCGAATCAGGAAATCACCAGATGCCTCTGAATGGGATGATGTGGATTCATCTGCTCTTATTTCAAATGGAAGCTTTGAAGACAGTGGTTCTGATATTGTTACAGTTGAGTCTGATTCTTTGAGCCGGAATGAAGGCAGTACTATAGATAGCGATTGTAAACCTGAGCACTCTGGAACTGTTGATGAGTATTTGGAGGGAGATGTGGAATTGAGCAAAGTGCTTGATTTTCAAATAAAGGCTGTGGTTATAAAGAAGAAAAGGAAACCCAACAGAAAGCGAACAACTAGTGAATTAGCTGAGCCACTTGCCAGGTTGGAAAAAGAAGCAGATTTAGATGCTGGTGAGTATAATACTAGCCAAAGTTCACAGTGTCCTTGTGAAAACCTGAATGAGAGGCATGATAAAGAAGATGGAGATGAGCACTTGCCACTAGTGAAACGTGCTAGAGTTAGAATGGGAAGATTATCTTCTTTGGAGGAGGAAAACAGTAGCTTTTCTCAAGCTGAAGAAAAAATCTCTAATGAAGTTGTAGTTAATCAGTCTGAGGTACACAATGGCTTATTTCAAGTTGAAGAAAAAACCTCTAATGATGTCGCATTCACTATGAATGAGCAGATTGCTCCACCCACTAATTTTAATGATGATTATTCTGCTGATAAAGGCTTAATTTCTGAAAAGGAAGTTTTTGATAGTGCATCACCTCAAAAGGTCTGTGTTCAAGTTCCAGCAAGCAGGTCCCAGCTTTCTACAGTCAAGGAAATTCAGTCTTTTTGCTGCTCAGCAGATGGTGAAGCTGCTTTGCCTCCATCCAAACGTCTTCATCGTGCTCTAGAAGCCATGTCAGCAAATGCTGCCGAAGAAGTTCAGGCATGTGCTGAGACAGCAACCATGAAAACATTTATCAATGAAAGTTCAACTACTTCAATGAGAAGCTCCCCTGACATTGTCAATGAAAAGAAAGCAAGCAATGGTTCAGGAGAACAGAGTGAAGAGTCTCTTGGATGTACGGCCTCTGCATTCTGTTCCAGCTCTAACAGAGTCTTAGAAGAATCTGTCAAATCACTGTTAGAAGCTGACATTTCCAATCAACCAGTTGAAGGTTCCAATGGCCAAGAACATCACAAAGATGTCTTGAGAGAGGCCTTGGACCATGATCATGGCAAAGATTTTAATGGATCATGTTTTGGGGGCAACACCTTTTGTACTGCTGTTCAACAAAGTTCAAAGGATTTTACACATAATTTTGACAGAAGACAGGTCATTATGCAGTCCAATCAGGGCTCATTGGATCAGTTGTTACTTCTGAAGGATGAAGGTGATTCTGAAAGAATTGAGTTAAGAGACATTGGAAGTGAAAATCTTAACAAATGCATTGATACTGCAGAGAATTCTCGAATGATTCCAAGTCTTATATCACAGGCTGATGAAACTTTTAAAGCTACATCTCAAAATGGTTCAAATGTGCTCGAGTACAGTGCTGAGGGTACTGGCTGTGAGAATACAGAGTCATTGAGGTCTCCAGTTGATGACAACAGAGCCAATGGCATGTAAGTATCAATTTAATTTTTTGCTTTGTGACAGCTTAGTTTGTTGGGCTATGCAAATGGCTTTTCAACGAGAATTCATACTGTTTTCTTTTCTCCATTCCATATGAATATTAACTCCTAGAGTTAAGGCATAAGAGCAGTTTTCCTAGTCACCTATTGTCATAGTTTACATAAATCTCCTTGAGAAAATCTGAAAATATTTGGGATCAGCCTTTTGAGATTGAGGAATAACCATTATGAATTTTTTGTTTTTTTTTTCTCTTTATTATTTAAAATTTTGTTATTCTTCTGAATTTTTGTCATAGGTGTGAGACAAAAGTTGTCAAATATGAGCAAAGACAGAAGGAAGCTAGTTATGATTTTATTTCTGATGGTCATTTGGGTGAAAAGGATGGCTCGGTAGCCCAGTCAAGTCCAGTTCCAGCTGATGGAACAGAATCTCCTGCGCAAACATCTCCACCCACTACATCAATGTGCCACGTATCTACCTCAGAAAGTGCTAATGTTGTTCAAAATAGCGGGTGTTCTACTCCCAAAAATTTACACCAGAAGATAGCTGTGTGCACATCAGTTGAGGAAGAAAAAATAGAATCACTGTTGCCGCAACGGCCAAAATCTTCTGGCAAATGGAATAGCTATGCAGAAGCACACGCTGCTCTGTCATCTTTTGAGGGAACACTTGGTTCATTAACCAGGACAAAGGAGAGCATTGGTCGAGCAACTCGCATAGCCATTGACTGTGCGAAGTTTGGTGTATCTACTAAGGTAGGCTCATGCTGCTTGCATATGTGGTTTTACCTTTTCTTTTTTATCTAGTTGTGTTAAGATAGGATTAATATGAATTTTTTTTTGTTAGGTTATTTGATCTTGTTACGATATCCTTCCTAAGTGCTCACCAAATACAATTTACATTCTTAAATACCCAAGTCACCCAAGAATTTGATTTTCCTGGGGAACTTATTCCATATTTCCTGGGAAATTTATTCCATATTTGCACCAGCCAAACATATTTAAAGCATACGCATGGTATAACATTATTGGCATGAAAAGGGGTCTTAAACTGGTTAGAAGGTCATTTAATTTATTTCATAGTTGTTAAGTTGAGATTCAAGCTGAGAATGAAATCCCCATTTCGTGAATTGAGAATCGACTTGAATTGTAAGATTCGGCAAATTCTCAAAATTAATTAAGAATAATAAAAATCCTTGTAAATGAACAAGATATATTACAATATTGCAGTTTTCAAAAAAGGAACTCCACTAAAACTAGGTAAAAAAAATGAAATAATGTTGAAGGATATTGGTGGGTCCATTGAAATTAAATATCACACTGCATTTGTTGTTAGAGATGAGTTATTGTCATAAAACTTTAGTAAATAATAATAACAGAGAAAGGAGATAAGATACAAAAGAGTTGGGGGAATGGAGAGCAAAAGAAAGCCAGTGAGAGGAAGTACCTTTTTAACTCTTTCATTGTTGTCATAAGTTATCTACGAGATTGGGAGAACAGTGAAATATTGTGGGAATACTAGAATAGGAGTAGAAATTGAAGAATCATACATGAGTGTTGTCTGGCTCTATTCACTAGTTCAGGTATGTTAAGGGATTTTTTTTTTTTTTCACTTTATACTCTTAGTTTAAACTACTGGGGAGAGTTTATGGTGTGTTTATACCTTAGGATGAAGGTTAAATGTTGAATTATAAACCCATTGGGTCTATAAGGAAGGAATAGTCAAAGTCACTGGGTTCATATTAATTCAGTTGGTTCTCCACTAATTTGGTTGTATTTCTATTTCAGTCTGTAAATTCAAATCAGTCGGGTGAAAAATTGAATCAAATTGTACAATTCTGATAGCTATGATCCATTAGGAAGACAAAAGCAGGCACAATTGGAAGAACTATGGGTGAATTGTCCAATTTATAGGTTGTGCTATAAATCTTCGTTTATATGTAGAGGATCGTATAAGCATGGTATGCTAGAATCAGTATTATGGAGTGCCTGATAGGATGGGTTGGGGGGGAACAGTTTGAGAAGGATATATGATTTTGTAGCTCATCAAATGCTAGGTTTCTGGATTTTATTTTAAGAATCCTGCATTTGAGTGCGTTGCCTCTCTTTTCTTAGCCGGTATTTTTATGTTGGTTTAAAATGTATCTATACTTCTCCATTTGTTAATTTGTGTGTCTGTGTTGCATGTAAGACTAAATAAATTAGCATTAATTTTCGTAGTTTCTTTGTTTGTACAATTGTACTGTATGTGTAGTTCAAGTGAGAATCAGAAGTAAAAGAAAACTATATTTTGTTTGAATGGAGACAAGAGTGCATGAAGAATATTTGCTTCATCTTTATAACAATGATTTAATTACATTGGAAGTATATATGTGCTAAAATTTTCATCTGACATATAACTTGTCTTCAAAACTTAGGTGGTGGAGATTTTGGCCCGTAATTTGGAAAGTGAGTCAAGTTTGCACAGAAGGGTGGATTTGTTCTTCCTTGTGGATTCCATCACTCAGTGCTCTCGAGGTTTGAAAGGTAAAGTGCATGTTCTTGTGTTATTTTAAATTGTTGTATACACGAGGGATATGTGATGTTTATGTCGGGCTTGAATTTCCAGGTGATGTGGGTGGTATGTACCCTTCAGCTATTCAATCAATGTTGCCACGTCTGCTTTCAGCTGCTGCTCCTCCTGGAAGTTTTGCGCAGGAAAATCGGAAGCAGTGTTTGAAGGCAAACCTTGGAATTTTTTCATGAATTTAGTTTGTGCTGCTGATTTTCTGTGCTGGTTGATGTCTCATATCTTTGTGTATCTTTTATAGGTTTTGAGGCTTTGGCTGGAAAGAAGGATTCTTCCAGAATCTGTTATTCGCCACCATATGCGGGAACTTGATTCTCTAGGTGCTTCATCTTCTGCTGGTGCTTATTCTCGCCGTTCAGCAAGAACAGAAAGGGCTTTAGATGATCCTGTCAGAGACATGGGGGGTATGCTTGTTGATGAATATGGCAGGTTTGAATTCATTGAGATCTTTCACTTCTAGAATAATTGAACAAGTTGTAAAGCATATTTTAATAAGTTATTTATTGTTGTATCAGCAATTCAAGTTTTCAGCTTCCAGGATTTTGTATGCCCCGCATGCTCAAAGATGAAGATGAAGGAAGTGATTCTGATGGAGAGAGTTTTGAGGCCGTCACTCCTGAACATAATTCTGAAACCCCTGAAGAACAGAATTCTATTCCTGCAGTAGAAAAGCACACACACATCTTGGAAGATGTTGATGGTGAGCTTGAAATGGAGGACGTGGCTCCTTCTTGTGAAGTTGAAGTGAGTTCTACGGGTGGCACTGCTTTAGTGAATGCTGTACAGAAATTGCATGATCAATTAGAACAGCACTTTCCTCTTCCCTATGGCCCTCCTCTGCCTCAGGATGTGCCCCCATCATCACCACCATTGCCGACATCACCACCACCTCCACCACCACCACCGCCATCTCCACCTCGTGCTGCTGCCCCCCCTTCTTGTGGAATGCCTGATGTCTATGTTAATGGCGTTGATTCAAAGCTTTATACAAATTCACATGTGTGGCCTCATACTTTATTCAATTCTCTCTTCATTATTTTGTCCTAGGCTGGAATATCACTGTTTTCTTTTCTTACTCAGCTGAATTTGCAGAATATGCAAGATGACTTGAGAGAATCTGTGGCTCAGCAGTCAGCAGCACCAAGAATCAACTCATCAATGTCCAATGGAGTGCATTATCATGCTACTGAATGTAGGGATCACATGCAGATGCAACTTTGTGACTCTACAAGCTCTTTTAGCAGTTACCCTGTACGTCCAGTGCACACAGAAGGTCCCAACTTCCATAATAAAACTTATCCTCCAAGACCACCTCACCGACCTCCTCCAAATCAATTCTCTTATGTTCAGACAGGCCAGCATGTGAAGTCTCAGAGAGAGGCCCCTCCTTATGACCACAGGTTCCACTCGTCACATAATGCTGATGGTGGAAACTTTTACGATAACCACGAGAGAATGAGACCAGCCCCACATGAACTCAGTGAAAGCTGGAGATACCCTGCAACCCCCTTTTCTGGTAAGGTTATATTTTAGGTGAATGTCTACAACGTTTTGTCATGTCCGATAGCGATTATTCTTGCATCTTAATGTCATTGTCATCTTCTCCATCCTAGGTCCAAGATATCCTGATAAAGGCAGAACATCTTACCCACCTGGTCCTTATGGTGGTCCCCCAAGAGAGCAGATTAGAGTACCTCATCAAGGGTGGTCATTTCCTCCCCGGGAGATGCATCACAGGAACTTCATGCCTTTTAGACCACCCCCTGAAAGTGCAATTCCAGTATCCAATAGAGGTGTGTTATTTTACCATGGGATGGTCTTAATTTGAAAATAAAATTGAATTTTTTTTCCTTTCTGGTCCTTTCTGATTGTTTTCTTTTTGTGGCTATTTGTTTTATGTTTCCATCGTTGTTCCATGATCATTGGATAAACAATGATTGGGCAGTGGCACCTTGCTCAAACTGGTTAATTTTGCATCTCATATATCTTTCTTGTGTCTCAGCTCCAAGCATTTGGCGGCCAAGATGAACAACTATTACTGTATAGCTGGGATGGGTAAGTTGCTGCTGTTATTTGCATTTATTCATTCCTCATGTGGGAGTAATTTTTAAGTGTTCTCAAAATATTCTATTGCTGATTTATATCCTGATACTATACTGGTTTATATTTGTTTAGGATCTGTTTTTTATCTGGCTTCTTGGCTTGTTGAAACTCGACAAGCGAGTCTATCGGGGTGGTCAATGATCAATGATCAATGCTTTGAACAGAAAGGGATCATCGGATGAGGACTTGGCTCAGAAGATCAGTATGTTTGACGTGCTTCATTGGTTGTATATATGTATTTTTATCAACTCTGCGAAATGCAGAGGCCTTTGAGACAGTCATCTTGGAGATTGGGAGAGCTGTAACCGAAATTTAGACTGTCATGTATCAATTTTTATTTTTCTTCGATCTTAGCATTTATTTGTTGGGAGGCTTCATAGGAATTCTATCAAAATTTTCGTTGGGCCATTTGTTAGTGACTTTTGTAGCTTTATATAGTTGCCTTGCCGGCTTGCCCCCCTTTTGCTGTAAACATTTGTTTCTTTTTTGGTCTACAGTGGAATTTCCATGGCCCAGCTGGATGAGAATTTAGAATAAGAGGCTTTCAACCATATTATTTTATCAGCCTGATTAATGGTGATTGGCTATTAGCAAGAGATGAAAACCATTTATATTATCACTTGAATTTGAAACTTGTTCTGCTTCGATAAATTCAGTAATGAATTAATGGGAAACTCAACATCATGGATGGTTCTAGATGCCTCTTTTCTTTCTTTTTCTGCAATGCACTGTCAAAATTCTAAAATAATGTAAAAACCTAGTTTTTACATATATGATTGTGAGTTCGCGCGCCCTTTTTAATTTTTAATTTTTAATTTTTAATGTTATTTACATTTCTGAACTTGCTGGGCTGGCTTGATATTGATATCCGCATGCACATTGCCATGTTATAACATTGCTCTTTTAATGTACCTTGAATTGTAATTAAAATGATGTTTTTGATCAATTTAAATAAGAAATTTCATTTTATAAGTAAATAGGTCCAATTAAACTCTTAAAGTAAAAATAATAATAATAAAAGAAAGAGGCTATATTTGTAAAATTGGATGTAAATTAAATTTTTTGGTTTAAATTGATTTAAAATTCCATTTTGAACTTGATTGAAATTAGATGTAAAACTTAGTAAATAAATTAAGCGTTTATCCAGTAATTATTTGGCGTTTTATGATTAAAAAAACAATAATAATTGATATATATCTGACGATTATATTATAATAATAATTGTAAAAAATTGGACCAAAGAGATGAGTAGATTAGAATTGAGATGTCATTAACTCGTGATTTAAATCTAGTGAGAGAAGGGGCAGAGCTTTATGTATTTTAACGGAGCCTTAACTGTTGAAAGCATACTATTTATAGCTTATTCAACCAAATAATGGGCAATGGCCAATGGGAAACAAAACCTTTAGAAATATGGCACTAGCTGAAATTAATATATTATAAATTTTAGAAAGAGAAAGACAAGGTTTCTAGGCAGTTCCAGTAAGGGATGGGGAGTTCTGTATCTGTCCCTGAGAAATCAATCCATGAATTCTCTGTCAAGGTATTCTTCTTTTTCTTTCTTCTATTTCAATTTCGAACCTTTATATTTGATAGGTTATGGTTTGGGATCAGGACGCCAGCGGCCAGGACGCCGACCTTAGCATCTACAAAGGGAAGATTCTACTTGTCGTTAATGTCGCCTCGAAATGGTTTTTCTTTATTCTCACTTTCTTTTCCACCTTTTTTTTTTAAAGGATTATTACTTTGGAATTTGACAATTTTGAAATTTGGGTTCTTTCGAGTAGTGGATTTACAGATGCAAATTACACCCAGTTGACTGATCTTTATAACAAGTATAAGAACCAAGGTTTGTTACTTCTTTTCTCCCCTTCTTTTTGTCTCTGGGTATGCGCTTAATTTTGTTCGAATTCGCTTAATTTGTTTCGACTTATGTTAGAAACTGTAAAGCTTGATGGTTAAGCTAGTAGAAGAAAGTATTGTAAATTGAGCTTATGGCATTATTAAATACGTCTCATACAGATTTTCTAGGCAATAATCTCTAAATGTTTTCTGATAACTTATTTAAGCTGATCTCAGAGGAATTGATAGAGTACATGGGGATTAACAAGGTGCAGGTGCATAACGGTGTCTTTGTCTGGAATCCTTATTTGTGGACTATACATTTCCTTTTGATATAAAATTTTAAGTAATCATTTCCTCAGCAAGTAATATAGTTTTGAACTTCCAACTACAAGAGTGCAAGTTTGAGTTTTGAGAGCTGTCACTTTACACAAAATGTTGAAGGTTTTTCATTCTAGGACCCCGACTTGGTGGGTGGTAATGATTAATTAACTTTGACAATACGTTAGGACAACAATGCCATGGCTTTTTTTTTTTTAATATATAATTTAAATGGTTTCATTTACAGTTCCCTTGGATTTATGGCTGCAATATCAGGTTTTGAAATCTTGGCATTTCCATGCAACCAATTTCTAAGACAAGAGCCTGGGACTAGCGAAGATGCACAAGAGTTTGCTTGTACGCGATACAAGGCTGAATATCCAATTTTCCACAAGGTATGCTACATTAAGTTGCTACATCCATTAATTGTAGCATTGCTCCATTTCCAAAAGGTTTTTTTTTCCCTCAATAAAATCAAGTTGAGGGAGAAAATAACTCAGATTTTTCTTGTATGGCTATCACAAGCTCCAAGAACTTTCATGCCTGCTATAATTATTTATTGTTTGATTGTTTTATTTTAATACTTGATGCTCCTTTACTTCAACCTGGATATTATTATTGTGGCATTGTGTGGTTGATTGAGCACTATATTTAAAAGTCATGAAGGTCTGTGTAAATTGGAATACATTTAGCAAACAATACTTCAAACTAATTGATTGGTTATTGCTTAGGTGGTGGGCAAGTGATCTACTATCTTTACTACCCAAGTATTTTGAAGGACTTCTGATTACTATACTTTTATATTAAGCCTACAACAATGTTGGATTATCCATCCTTTAGGGAATTTTTTTTTTCTATTACCTTGTATGTGATTTAAGATGGTTTTCTGGTAAATTAGGTTTAGGCATTGGTGCAGTGAGCACCCGGTTAAGTGGGAGCCCCCTGGTTAAAATTGAGCTGGCTTGGATGCCCTTTCCTGGAAATTTGCCTTTTCATATTGAACCAGACCACCACTTTGATTACCTCCAGTGAGGTCTGGAAACCTTGTCCAATTGAATAGAGAATTGAAGGAGAGAAGCTTAAATAGTTGCGATGGAAATGATGAGAAGTGAAGTTGTATGAAGCTTGAAACAGTTGCTACAGACCTGCTGCTATATGTGTGTATGCTTTGAGAGAATAGAGAGAAGGAAATATGAATGTTCCATGCACATAAAGTAGCTGAAAGTGGAGTTAAAAAATTATGGAAGGTAATAATTATAACAATTCAGTTCCAGAAGAGTTTAGGTTAGTCCATAAATTTGTGATTATAAAGAAACTTAGATTTATTCAGAGCCCATCCTTTTCAAGCCTTAGAAAATGTTGCATGCTGAGAAATTAAGAGCATGATGTCTCTCTATAATTTTTGTTCTTAAACATTTGGCAGTTTCAGAACCTGCATGACTTCTTTCTGAATTATCTAAAGTCTAGTTCTAATGAATTATGGAGGATAGACCATCATCATAAATAAGGATTTTGTTTTCTTGGTGATCAGAAATCTATTTCTGTTGCTAAGATGGGCTTTGATCCTACATTATTTGATTGCTCGTCAGTAGTTGAATTATGATTGATGTGCCATTGTTCTTTTCATATGCCTGTCAACCATACTGCTGGCCAACTTGCACATGCAGTTAGATGTAGCTATTTTTCACTTTGTGAATATACTTATAAATGCTAGATGCTCAACTCTTTTCATATTTAGGTTCGTGTCAATGGACCGAATACAGCACCTGTCTACAAATTCCTCAAAGCAAGTAAATGTGGATTTTTTGGGTCTAGCATAAAGTGGAATTTTACCAAGTTTTTAGTTGATAAGGAAGGGAAAGTCATCAATCGCTATAGCCCAACCACCAGTCCTTTGTCTTTTGAGGTACCTACTCTGTGTGTGTGTCAGTGCATGCAAATTTGTGTAAGGTGTTGATGTTTCTCAAAAAAATTTCATCTTGCTCATTTGTTTTTGGATGCAGGCTGATATCAAGAAAGCACTGGGAATTGAATGAGAAGTATGCCACGAACAAATATGGTAGAAGACAAATCAATAGACGTTAAGCATTTAAATGGTTATAAATCTATCGACTTTTTTATTGTATTTTTGTTATTCAGTTTTTATATTAGATTTTTTTTTTCTTTCTAGATGAGACAATGGTGTAGATAGTTTGCTTCTTCTGAGTTCTTCCATTGCTTTTTTTTTTTGTATGAAACTTTTTAGGGTTATTTTTCTGTTTGAAGTCATGATTGGTTTAACATCCTATTAACTTGGATTTTGTAGAATCAGACGTTTATATTGCAAATAGTATTTTTGAATGTGAAAAAAGGTTTTATAAGTTACCCTTTCTCAGATAAAAAACTTTAGGTTGTTTTGAAGATCTTGTTACATGTAAATGTTGATATTTTCAGTTCTGAGCTGTTAGGTTTGCTTGCATAAGAATAAGAGAGCTAATTTGATGGTGATTGCAATTAGTCTGTCCCCCCACAATCGTTCAGGCTAATCAGACAACAATGGACCACACGAGATATGCAGATTTTGTTGGGCCATGTACTGTTAACTTTGGTCAATTTTTTGGCCTAACATTGAGAAGAGAACCATTTGTTACTGTACAAGGGTGTTATTCTGTCAATGTGTAATGTAATTATGCAAACCATTTTACGTTTATATGTATAAAAAGTTACATACACTTTTAACTTGGTGCAATGCAATGAATTAAAAATATATGAACTAACAGCACATTTCCGTGTAATGATATTAACTTCATTACTTTTCTTCTTAATTTTTTAGAAGGATATGTATCAATTTTGTTAAATTCAGGTATGAGCTTAGCTAGATATCGTCACGAAATTCCACTGCTTAGTTAGACCTTATTTCTTTCAGTTTCTGTTTCCTTCCTCCATCCAGATAAGGTGCAGAAATTAAGAACCTGCCCTGTTGCCATACTTTACCTCAACATTAGGGACACACCATGGCACGAGGGGAATGGGCTCACACAAGCACTCTCATTGGCTAAAAACCTACAGATAATGACGCATCAGTCCAGGTGTCATAATCTCAATCCACAAATACCAAATAGAAATAGGGGAGCGGTGGGCTCCCACGTGTCGACCATGGGCCTATGAGAAGTTATTTCTTGAAAACGACATATCACTTCCTGTGCATAAAGTAAAGTTGAGGAAGAAGAATGCATTATCCATGACTTTGAACTGGTTTGTCCCGGCCGGCAATGATAAGTGGTCGGCTTGTCGGATTGACTAGGACTACGTACATGGGCTTAACTTAGATATACACAGTGCACGTTATTATGAACTTTAGTAAGGGTTCGTTTGCCATTTTTTTTTTTAATTTATTTATGAGTGAAATTTAAATTTAAATTTAAAAAATATTAAATATTATAAAAAATTCAACTCATAAAATATATATTTTTTTCACAAATTAAAGCATACAATCTGACCACAAATCGATATAATAATTATCATTTTTGTGTTATCCTTTAATTGCTATAATATTTGTCATCATTAGTTGAAAAATAATTAATATTAAAATTTTTTTTTTTTTTTTTACGAATCTTTTGAATTAAGAGAAAATATATATTAAAAAAATTTTATATTTTTTATAAGTTTTTCCCGATTTAAATATTAATTAATCAGAACTAATGAATTTAAATACTACATTATAATATTAAAAAATTTGTAGGTAAGCTTAATTAGTAGGCATTTATTTATGCACATTGTCAAGAGGAAACAATGTCATTAGGCTTAGATAGGAAAATTTAATAAGTTGAAGAGTGGTGGGGGCAATTAGACTATGAAGTTTCCATATCAGTACTTGTTAAGGGGTCTCCTTTGATGTTAATGTATATATAGTATATGTTATTATGGAATAATAAATATAATGGTCTCATGGCCATTTAAATGTAACATTCATATACTCATGCATGTGCAAATCTCAAAGATTGAACCCATGAATTTTTAGTTATAGTAAAATTATTTTTAAGATTGAAATATTTTAAATTTAAGTGTTAATCGAAGTTAAATTTATTAAAAGAATTCTCAAAGGGAAAATAATTTAAAATATATAGATTGTATGATACTTCAATTTTAAATTATTTTTTCTCTTACTTTTTTAAGGTTTTGAATTCATTAGTAGGTTGTAGTTGGTGTTTCTTTTTAATGGAGAGATCACTCTAATATAAGACACGTGCACCTGACCCTTTTGTTTCGTGAAGGTCATTAATTACCCTACTAAGAATTTGATTAAGAGTACCTTAACAGATAATTTAAGTGCAACATTCCATCATTAGTCAATAAATACGTATTTAGATATAATGATTAAATTAATGTGTTTGACGACAACATTCATTTAATTTAATATTTCTTTTGTAATCATTTTTCATATGTGAAAGGACACTCAATACATGATAGATATATAAAATATTAGAATCATTACCAAAATATTATTATGCTAACATTTTAAAATTTCATCTTTAACTACTAATTAATAATAAATCAATTTTCCCCATCAACAAAACTCAACTAATAAAATTAGTCAAATATTAATTTCAAAATGTTCTTCATTTATTTATTCTTATTTCTTGATGATTGTGGGATAAATTTATTAATTTTTTTTATTATTAATGACTACATCTATCACTTCGTTTATATTTATTTAATATTTAAAACTTGTAATATTAATAAAATTTGAATTGTTTTTTAAATTTAAAATATTATAATTAAAATTCAAGTTTTCAAATTTTTTTTTAATTATGGAGACAATTCAAATATCATTAAATTAAAAATTTATTGATGATAAAACTTGAATTTGACTTTCATTTTGAGGAAGTTTTTTTTTCAATAACACATATTATTAGGATAGTTAAAGAATGAACTAGAAATTATAGTTGTTTTTTCTTTTCATGTTTTTTCATCATCTAAATTATTATTAAGACAAGCATACTCATCCCCAGCCTATTATCCTTTTGCCCATTTAAGATCCTATTATCAAAATCCTCATGATTTGTGGGTGTGAAGGGACTGATTTGGAAGGAAAGTAAGAAAGAATAAGAATATATTTTAGTTGTATCCACAAAAAAAAAGAAAAAATAATCAATATTTTATTTAGTCATATACAATTCATATTGAAGAAGGGAAAGGTGTATATGCATGAATGGAAGGAAGGTAAAGCATGCCACACAAAGGATGACCCTAATAAAGAGAAAGTTGATGAATGGTCCTTATCAAATTGGTTTGGCTAGAAGACAAACCTAATAGGTCTGCCTTGTCATCTTTATATCCCCGGCCCATTTGGCCCAATTATAGGGCTAGTAATTTGTCACCCACCACATTTTTTTCTCTCGCATATCTTCAAGATTTCAACACATTTTTCTTCCCTATATAAAGGTCTTAAAAACTCTCAATTCCATAACCCAATACATCCCATAACTCTAAACTTTTATTTATCTTTGTAGCCACTAAAACTAAAATCTTACACTAGTTCCATGGCAGCTGCAAGTGAATTCTCAATGAGGAGCATGAAGTTAAGGTCATGGCAGAGATGTTCAAAGCAAGTTAGAGAGCAAAGAACAAGACTTTATATCATTTGGAGATGTACAGTTATGCTTCTTTGTTGGCATGACTAAAAAAAAATCCCTTAAAGTTGATGGGTCAAGCAAGAATCAGATAATGGAGGCTTGGTTAGTGTCAATCTATGGGATTTAATCCTAAAGTTACTAACTTTATTACAGGTATTGAAGCCTTGATGCTTAGAATTAAGGTTGGATATGGATTAGTGTATATATTTGATGAAAACTGATTGGAGAGTCTCTCTGTATCTTACAGAAGCTGAATAAATTATTAGGTTTCTAGAAGCAGAGAACTGTTCTGTTTATTCATGGGTAAAATACATGTAATATAGAAAAACATAACTGATGATTGGATGATTTTGTCCATTTTTTAGATCCATTCTCTATAAAGAGACATCTTTCAGCTCTGTTTTGAGGTTTCTTTAAATTACAAATTAACTTCAGGCTCCAAGTCTCAGACTTTCACCCGACTCTTGTAAAATCAGGATCTGCAGGCTTTTAACATCATAATTAATGAAATATACAACTTTTGAACAAAGTCTTGGCTTGGACCAATTTTCAGGAATTTCTGTCTTAAATGGAGATTCAATTACAGAGTGAAAGCTTAATTAGATATTTCAAAAAATGAATTCCTGGTTCCTTTGAGGATCTTTCGACCCCAGTTTCTAGGGCTCGACATTGATATCCTTTATATTCAGCTAGAGCAATTTTTGCAACAAATTCTTCATACAATAATTTGACCTTTGATATGTCCAAGAATATTATTCTTATTGTTGTGGAAATAAGGGCTTACATTTATTTGTTCCTAATAGAATTGATCATGGACCAAATTAGGCCGCTGGAAAATTTATCAGGTTTGATTAAAAAAAAAAAAATTTTTAAGGTTTAATCGTGTCCGAATCTCAAATTAATTTATATTCAATTAATCACATATTTTTTTTAATTCATATTAAATTAATTATAAAATTAATAAAATATAATAAATTTTTAATTAATTAAAAAAATATATTTATTAAATTTTAAATATTCTTTTTAAATTAATAAATTATTAATTTATAGATTAATATTTTTTTTAATTAATAATTTTTTTTAATTAATAAAATTTATAAATTCTAACATATTAATTTATAAGTTCTATTGTAATACACTAATCAAATATTTTATAATGACTCCTGACACAAGAAAGGACAATCAATACGCAATTATCACGACATGACATGCCCATGAATTTGTTCACAATATATATTTGATCAACCATTTAGCAATATATGTAAAATCCAACAATAGAGAGAAACTATCTACGTAGCTGCAAATCTCAGCCCATAGCTATAACCTATAGAATGCTAAATCAAAATCATCACCATATTACCTCATGATAGAACCCATTTAGAAATTGTCTTCTTTATCCACTTATTTACAGACCAGTTCTCATCTTTTATATTTCTGCATCATTTTCAAAGAAATCCCATCCCTCATCCAAAAGCTCTTTCCGATTATTTCTCTCCTCTTCAAGTAGGCTCTTAGGTGAATGGGCGTGGTTATTCCTCCCATCATCATGTTGGCTCTTAGGTGAATGGCTATGAATAGAAGATGCGGGGCTTCTCTCTTTCGGGCTCTTAGATATATCCATTGGCTCAGCAACTACATCAGAGACAGAACTTTTAAGAGATGAGCCTGAGGAGGCCAAGATGCAACTAGTTTGGCTTGAGGAAATAGATTTGCACAATGGAACACGCTCGTCAAATTTCTCTTTCAGCAATCTCACATCTTGACAAATAACAGATATTTCTCCTCTGCAATATGAGGACAAAAAATATTTTTTAGTGATTATCAACCCTGAATGTGCAAACACAACTATAGTGACAGTTTATACATACTGAGCAATAAAAAACTTAAATATAAATTTGCCAGAAACTACGAGAACATTACATGCCACTGTTCTAGCATAGAATCATCTTTAGTTTTAAAAAGATAAAGAAGTGGTCCAATCCAAAGACCCAGCTACAATAGGTTCATCATAGATATGAAAAGGCACCACATAATGTAAATTCATAACTTAAATGGTAAGTTAAGAGAAGACTTACTGTAATGTATCAACAACACAACCTCGGTCCATAAGAAACTCGTGCAGCTACAGCAAAGCAATATTAGAAGGGTTAATTAGGTTAATTAAATCATTCTTTTACCTAGTTGAGACCTCATAACAATAGTTATTACTCTGTAGCAACTAGTTGCTACCTTGGAATTCTCCTCTGCCTCCTGTTGTAAGATCTTTGACTCCTGTACCAACTTCTTCATAATGGCTTCTTGTTCAGTAAGAGCATTTCGTGCAGCTTCTTCCTTTTCCATCTTCTCTTTCTCAGCAGCTTTCCTTAGCTCCTCTGCTGCAGCAAGCCGAGCCTCTAGAGTTTGATGCATCTGTATTTACATACAATGAAAATAATCCTTCACATTTAAGTACTAATCCTTGCATTGTATCAGAACAGAAAAAAAAGGGTTCATAATTTTAAGTAGTTGCTGATGCGAACTCGCATCTCCATTTGTTTCATCCAAAATTTAATTTAAGACAAAAACAAAATCATTTCATTGCACACCAAGATCAAATCACAGATCTCCAACTTTTTAACCATTGGTGTATTGACAAGAAAAACAAGCAGCTTGATTATAAGGAATACCTCATCAATGGTTGCAAGAGCTTTATCTCTTTCATCAGATAAACCGAGTAGCCGACCCTGCAACTCCCTCACTTCAGTGGCTAGAATTGCCCTCTCACCATAAACTTCCCCAGCATGCTGCAGAAGCAATGAAAAAGCTCAACATTTATTATCATCACCTAAAGAATCATGTAATAAAGAAATATAATATCATAATCTACGATCAGTGGTTAAATTCATTATACAGCTGTACTACCATGTCATTTGCCTCCTTTGCATGTATCAGCATTTGCTCAAGTTCCTCCACCTTTGCTAAAATATCCAAACCTGCACTAGCAGCTTCCTCTTTGGCTTGCTCTGCAACCTTCTCTTGAAGCTCAACTTGTCTCATCATGTTAATAACTGATTCCACTGCTAAAAACAAAGTTTTCTGCACCACCAATCAACAAAGGTTAAGCAAAGAAAGAAAAACTCCTCTGTTCTTGAACCTAATGATTTGTGTTGCTGGAATAGCAAACCAATCCATGCATTAAATTACTTTAAATTAGCACAACATATCACGCAAATATTCCCAAGTGACAGTGGCTGAGACCCCAAGCTAGCTTGAAATAAAATACCTTGTTGTTTTTAGCAGCTTCAACAATGTCTTCAAGAAAATCCATTCTGATGTCTTCACTGGACTTCAAGATCTTACAACTATCAATGGGGGTGGCAGATATTTCTGATTGAAGATCACCTTCAGCAACATGTAAAGTCTCTTCAATGAAAGAATTTTTTTGCTCCAAATCAGTGATGTGCAAACATGACTTTACTTGAGTGCTCTTTCCACTTAAAGGTGTCTTTAGATCATCAGCCCAGGGGCCATCAAATTCTTTCCACTCACTATGATGATGTCCAGTCAAGATGCCATCTGAAGTACTGTTTAACAGTGTCAAACTAGATGATACGAATTGGGAAGTTTGCTCATGCCCAACACTGATATTAATATCTTGGCGTTTGCCCAATGTATCTGGCACCTCAGTTTCAGCAGTAGCAGATGATTGACTGCAATCAGTATTTTCTTCATATGATAGAGCATTTGACATGATTTTGAAAGTCTGACTTGCAGGAGACTGGACATTGTCTTCTTGAGGTTCAGGCCTCACCAACAGTATTAATTCCTCAGTTTCAATATTTCTTAGGGATGGATTAGTGTCGATGTCCGTATCTGTAGTTGGATTCAGTGCCTTTTCTTGATGAGCTGAATCAGTATGATGGACAACACTCCTAAGATCACTTGTAGAGGCATTTTCTTTGGCTATTAATCTTGATTCCAAAGAAGAGGCTGCAGTTTTTACTAAACAACCTTCTTCATGACACCTCACTGATTTTGTTTGTTCCTCGTGTTCAGCTGCACATATTAAGTCAATAGAATGAGTGCATTAGCCCTAGGAACCTGTTAAGATACATGCATACAACGCACTTCTCATTGCCACCAATTACAAACAGATCAAAAGAAGGAATTATGGAAAAAATGAAAAAAAGAAAATATCATGATCTTAATTTGAATCATGTAAATAGCATATCCTTCTAATTTGAGCTGTATTACCTCTTTCATCTGAGGGGTGACTTGGACTGCTGTCCTCAAAGTGAGAACTATCAACAATGGACTGTCGTGAAACACGAGGAAGGAACTCTAACAGAACAAATTCAGCTGCTGCATTAACATCTTTGTGGTGCTCAATGGCAGCAGACCTTAAAATTCGCCAGTCAACCTATGCACAGAGATGGCTTTGCTCAGAAATAAGTACTAAAAGGACAGAGGTTAAAATTGACAAATAATCATAGATTCCATTAATTTAAAATCTTATCACAAAAACAAGGGGTTAATTGACCAACAAGTCCAAATCTTCTTTCCTAATTTGCAACCTGTACCCAGTACTTGAAAATAGTAACTTGTAGCTTATGCTTTGGTTATTAGTTGCAGCTTGCAATTAAATCAATTTACTTAAAAACAAGATGGTTAAATGTAAATCAAATGTCAAAAGGGGAGAATTAAGTATACATATTTCTAAATAAAAAATGATCATGCTCATGCTATGAAAAAAAAAAAAAAGATCATGCTTGCATATAATTTTTAACAATGGAGCTATAACAAAAACATCCAAAAAAATTATTGGGTGAATAAAAAGAATAATCTTCATGTGATTTCAGATATATAAAAAAAAAAAAAAAAAACAAAAAAAAAAACAAGAGAACTTCTCATGGCCAAGACACACCTGTAAAATGTGTAACCAAACGTGTGTCAAAGTTAATGGGAATAGAGTTCTTGATCAGGCATATCAAGTTTTGAATTATGCATATCCTATACAGTGACAACTACAACGTATTCATTCCCACCAAAATAAAATGCAAACGAGCAAGTAATCGTAAATAAGTAATTAAGCATATATGAAGTTGTGAGGTAAGACAGGCACCTGTGGGAACAGTTCCAACAAACTATGATAAACTTTTTTGAAACCCATATTTGACGGCCACTAATCTGCATAATTCGAAATCGCAAATTAGGCAATTACAGAAATAATCCAAGATTTGAATAAATTAAAAATCAATAATCTCTAAAGCGATAATTAATTAACAAAGATAAAAAAAAATTAGAATAACAGACAGAGAGACTCTGCTTCATTGCTAAAGGAATTATACAGCGCAATCTAAAATTTTTAGGTTTTCCTCGTTCGAAAATGAGATCAATTTCATGACATAAAAATTATACATAATAAAAAAAAAAAGAATTTTCTAGGCAAACAAACAGAAGCACTGACGTACCTGAGAGTGTGTTTACGTGCGTAAAAATGGCAAAAGGAGGCCGTAGAATAAATTTATTCGGGGGAGAGAAGAGGATTTGTAGTGTTGTTTATCGGGAAATTGAGTCGGCTGAAAGGAGGAGGCTTGAGCACCCAAGCAACTATACTAAGGAATTGGATAGAATCGTAATATTGGGGATGAGTAAAGGGTATTTAAGTAAAAGAAAATGATTTGTTGACTACTTTAGATTACAGATGTGGATTCGGGGCGCTGCATGGCGTAGCGTTACTGCGTATTATTGCGAGATGAGACGCGACTCTTTAAACGATCAGATATCATTTTGGTAAATTTTTTTTTGTGTGGTTTCTAAGAAACTTCCTCAATGCTTATGAATCTGTTACAAGTGTTAAATTGTCTCGACTCGTATTTCACCCCCTACCACTATAAGTTTCGTTTTCATTTCATTTCAATTCAATTATATGTCACCAACACAGCCAGACATAGTATTGCTACAAATATATATACGATTTGCCCATTAAGATTCATTTCAGCTTAAAAAATACTATTTCATTATAAATTACTAAATCCATCTCAGCTTCATATGACATGCATTTGGTCCAAGAAACGCATTTAACCAAATTTAACAAGCTTCCCAATTTTTATAATGATTAAAAAAAAAAAAAAAACCTTTCTAGTGATTGACGCAAGTCTAATAACCATTTTTTTTTTTAGTATTAAATTGGTAACACAAGTTAATTTTCGCAATTTCTAGCATTTTTTACTTTATCATGCTCTGTACCTGAAAGTGATCATTAACTTCAATCTGGCTAGACAACCCGCCCTTCTGGATGTGTGTATGTTTCTATGAGTGTTCAGCACAGCAGGCCATTATCTGAACTAAGCTCAACTTCCATACAGATACAAAATTATTTACAAACTGTTTGAAGGTCCAGATTTATTACATTATTTAACCAACAATACACGCAACACTTCCCAGCTGAAATATAGCTTTACTCGAGACACTCACCCAGCTCAACTCTCCCAGGAATCATGTTAAACCTCACGATACTGCTGTGAAATGAAACTGAACATACTTTTCACATTCACGTCCACTTTCTCGTTCACACTATGCACAACAATTTAATAGACAGAAATAAAAACTACGACCTCATATTACAAGGTGATCACTCTAACCCTATTTCGAAATTACAATTAACTCACGCTGATTACATAAGCTGGGAGTAGTAAAGCAATAAAACATTGGAAACTATAGTTTAATTGCCCAACAGGAATTATGAAGTCAACCCTTATTGCCTGGAGGACTTGCTCGATTTCATGGAATTCTCCTTTGACAGAAATCATCCTCCAGACTTCTTTGGGATCTGGCTCTGCTTACCTTGACCTCCTCCCTAAAGAAAAACTAACAGTAAGCAAACTAGATAATGCTAACATCAGTTCACAGAAAACATACAAGTGTGTGCTTTACTGCTTTGCCCAGACAGTGACTTTGCAAGAAAATTTGGTAGTTTCCAGCAGTTCCAATCTTTCCACATTTTTTGCTCCATAAAAAATGTGTACTAATTTACAATTGCAATTTACACTCTCGGGCATCCACAGGTAGTTGAATGTAAAATGCCCACAACACAAAAAAAAAAAATAAAATAAAATAAAAAAATTCCGGTACACAATTCTTAATTTGAATACCTTTCTGGACATTTTAAAACTGTCTTTATTGAGATCTACCAAGAACCAACCATTCACTATTAACATGTGAATTAGGGAAAAATCCAAACATCGATGCAATGAACTGGTTCTAGATTTTGCTCCATTGTTAAGCAGCAAACTAACATCAGCCATTAAAACAATAATTAAAAAAGCTTTTACTCACTGCAGGCTTTTGACCAGGCAACCTTCGATTGGATGGTGCTCGTGCCACAGAAGAAGCAGCTGCTGCAGCAGCAACACGGATTCTGAAAAATTTGACACTCCGCATTCATGATATGAAGAGGTAATTCGACTATAAAATTAAACCCAGGAAACTCCAATCCTGCAATACCTTTTATGTACATCAACATACACATCTGTCTCATCCACAATTTCCTCCTGCATAGGGAGGAACAATCAGCAATATTGTGCAGAGAAAAATAACACAGACACTTCATTTTGGAAATCCTATGACATTAACAAACTGCTGAGGTACTTGTAAATGATTAAGTTAGAAGTTATGATAGCAATTCAGAAACTTCAGGTGGCATACTTTCTATGAGTTAGGGCCAAACCTAAGAAAAAGGTCAGGAAAATCAACAAATAGTGGTGGAAAACACTTACTTGCAGAAGTTCTTCAAAAACGTCCTCCAGTGTGATAATACCAATGACTTCCCCATCTTCAATATCCTCTGATGAATGAGACATCATGTTTGTTGCTATACCATTTGGGTCAAGAATTTGCTTTTGCTTGATTGTGATCGGCCTTGCAGCTTTCTCAACATCAATGATGACACTTTCCGATTTATTGACATGCTTATTTAGTAAGGGTGTGTTTAATTGCAACTCTCCATTGGCGATTTTGCTTTCATTGAATTTTTCTCCATCACTGGTAGGTTGCAGATTCTTGCTTTTTACATTTACCTTTACTACAGCTGCCATATGACTGCTTCCCTTCTGAAACTCATTAAGGATATCATACAAAGGCATATCTGATGGAACCCTGGGATATTCAAACATGAGAAATCCTACTTTTGCATAAAGAACAAAAAACACAAAAATTGGATTCAAAAGTACACCTAGGAATCCTTCGGATGGACACTGCACTGACTGGAGTCTCCGTTTCTGCCCGAACTGTCAACAGGCTTTTCACCTGAATTTCAATTAAAGCAGAAATATAAAATAACCACTTATAAATTAGATAGCTACCAATGCCAAGAAGTCATGGTCAACATAAGAAAACTAGAGTTTCTGTTTTCAAACCCACCAGGAGGAGCCCAATAATATTCTTTGGACTTCCGGAAAAGACGGGGACACGACTGTGACCACGTGCAAGAATTTTTCCAATTGCTTCCCTGTATTATAGCAGTAGAATTGATCTCTTTTATGATAAATACACATAAACACATAATTTCAGTGTAACATCTCAGGTGCCTTAAAACATTATTTACTAGCATATTATCCTCATCCATCCCCATTTACACATTCCTTTTTCTTCATCAAGTTCAGAGAACAAAATTAGCAAAGAAAAGCCAAGTAATATAGTCTCCCTAGAACAATCAAAATTAAAGTTTGGTTTGCTTAAATTTTGGCCAAAAATAAAATCCTAATTCCTAAAAACAAAGTGCCATGCATATCTTGGAAACCTGAAAAATTAGAACTTCTGTTACTGCAATGGAGATCTTACAAGACAAAAAAGAAATGCAAAAGAAATTCAATAAAAGGCCATTCATAATGCAAACTCACCAGTTCAATTTTGAATTGACATCCAAAGAAAAGGTTGATTCAATAGGTGTCATAGCCTCCTCTGCAGTCTGCATATAACATAAATATTGTCCAAATGAAAAAGTGCACAAGCTTATTACTTAGATACATCATAAAAGGATTGATCAAACATAAGGCAGTACCAGCAGGAAGCATTATAAAATACAGCCAAAAAAAGTGCACACAAATGTAACTTTTTCATCTAGTGAGTGAGTTGTCATATATCCTACCATAATAAAAAAAGAATAATATAATCGTTTTATTATATGCAGCTTTAGATTGCCCTTTTTTAATGCTGTTCTCTACATGTTCTGAAATAAGGGTTGGCCATCCTATTATTTCAAGTACCACAACTAAGGCAAATCTTCTCTTCATCAGGATCATTCACTCAATCAAAAGCCACTATATCTTCTTTAGGTACAGTGTACACATAATATTTATCATCTGCAAAACAAGACTATAAAATGCAAGAAGTTCTCATGATTGCAAGAAGTCACAGTATCTGATGCCTTTGGAATTCAACCACAGCAAAAACTACCTTTTCAGTTAGATCTAGAGCTCCGCTGATAATTGTTGTTTCATCATGCGTAAGTTCGCCCCCCTTGCCAGCCTAAAATGGAAGGAAATAGTAAGTACAATGATAAAAACGAGGATTAAAACCATTCTATAGCAATCTCATCAAACTTAGTATCAACTGCAAGCTCTTGAGATTTGTTGTATCATATGTAAAATTGGTTCTTGGCGATAGATAAACAAAAATACAATTAGATATTAGCATATTTTGATAAATGTAAGAAACAGTATGTCATAGAGTTCACCAACATGTGTTACCTCTTGGCTATGGATAGAAACAAGTGCTTTAAGCTGAGCTCGTCTAAATAGAGCGTCATCGTGTCCTAGTGCAACATCCAGAACCTGAAACCAGATCATATAAATGCAGATATTAGCTCATAAAGTAATTTTATGGTCTAGACTCATCATATCACATGGACGAACCGGGTTACGCTACATACACATGATGGAAAAAATGGAAAAGGCCGAAAAGTACATGAATCGTTTAACTGCAAATTATGTAAGCAAGCCTCTGTCTAGGAATTCTGATGTGTGTGCTTTTTAGCATAGCCTTGTCATGAACTTTACATCTATGATGGTTCAAAAGCAAAAGCAGCTTATTGTATAGTAAAAAAGGGGCAATCTCATATTTCCACCATCGGTAAACATGTTACCAACAAAGGTTAACTCAGCCCCATTACATTAAATTGAAAATATCTCATGGCAGCCACTATAAAAGTATAACTAACACAATTCATTTTAAAAAAAAACACATTACATACACAAGGAACAAAAATTATGCTTGCTTTTATCTACTAGTCACGATATCATCTGGCTCCTTACCTTCCCTATTGGGTAAGCAATGGGATAGCAGATGATCATCAAAATACGCACTAACCAAACAAAATTGGCACCGACATAGAGTCCATATCTTGAACATATGGCTTGTGGAATGATCTGAACCATAATCGATTAGGAATAAATTAGTCCAATTTAAGTTAGAATATAATGGTTACAAAGGAACACAACAAAGTAGAAGCACGTTGTACCTCCCCAAAAGCAAGGACAAATGTAACAGACAGCAGAACAGCAACAAAGGGGTGAAAAATTTTATCAAGGTAAATGGGAAGGGCCTAGAGGAACAGAAAATCAAGAAAATAACGCAAATCAGCGAACAATGTAAGCCTTTGATTAATAATAAAACGGAAATTTTAATTACCTCCATGGAACAAGCATTACATAAAAGCAGAGTTACAAGAAGTTGATGTTGCTTCTGAACCACTGGTAATATAACAGCTGCATGCAAAAAAACAACTCTGAAATCAACCAAACACAAATAAATAAATAAACAGAATTGACCAAACAGCAAGGACAATAAATCAAAGATAGTGAGAGTGAAAATGATGGAATTGTAGGGACCAGCTTGCTTCTTCTCAGTGGAAGAGCCACTTCTCTGTAGAATTTCGAGCTCGACGAGGCCAAGAGACATTAAGCCCAAGGTGAGACCAGACATTATTCCAGCAAAAATTACAAGAACGCAAGATACACCAGCATAAACGAACCACCAAACAGTCCCGAATTGAATATCATCCGGCTCGAAAACGATGTCGTTTAGAGAAAACATGATCCTTCCTAGGGTTAGGGCATTGACAAGCAACATCGCCGGGTTTCTGTCGAAAGAGAGAGTAACAGAGTTTGGTTCGGTTTCAGTTTTTTGGTGGGGACTGAGGGACGGCAAAGAAAACGACAAGGCATAGATAATAAGAATTTATGGGCTACGGACACCAAATCAGTCAACCGCATGGGTTTTTGTTTTTTATTATGTTGGGTTTCTATTCTCTGCATTGCATTCTATCAAATGTTTGTTTCCTTTTAGCAATTAAAACTCTATGGCGGCGTAGACCCTTTTTTCTTTTTCTTTTTTTTTTTTTTATTTTATTTTAGAAATTAATGTATTTTTTATTTATTTTATCTCATTAAATATCGACTACTTTAAATTTAAATCTAAAAAATGCCTTTTAAAAATATAATTTTTTTCAAAATTAATTACTTATTATATTTATAGAAATTTAAATTCTATAAATAACTATTTAAACGTTTAGAATACCACAACTAACTAAGTACTGATTTTATGGATTTACTTTCCTTTTTCTGTGGCAGTGCAATATATTTATATTTCCTTATCAAAAATAGTAACGAGTCACTTTCCAAAATAACAATGTGAATATTAAATATATAAATATTTAAACAATTTAATTTCTCTTTTAATATATTTTATTTTTTAATTTAAATTATATTTTATTTTAATATTAAAATATATTCTCATTAAAAATATATTAAAAATATAAATAATAATTAAAATATATAAAATATGAAAGAATTAAAGAGATAAAAAGAGATTAAAGTAGTAAAAATATTAAAAATATTAAAAAATATAAAAAATTTCTTAATAATTATATATTTTGTAATTAATTATTTATTATGAGATGGAATAAATATTTTTTAATTTTAAATTTTAAATTTAAGAAAAATATTATCTATTAATTAATTAAAGATTTATTAGTATAATATTAAAATAATAATAGTTTAATTTCAATAAAATAAATAATAATATGTATAATATATAGATGTGACATGTGATGTGAGATTTTATTTATAATATTAAAATTTTATATTCATGTATTGAATGTGAATAATTTTTTATTTGAATATTTGAGAAAAACTAACAAATATTATATTTGAAAATTATAATATAATAAATATATATATTCAAGATGAAGACAGGATTTTCCCTTAAAAAAAAAGACAGGATTGAGATGAGGCAATATTTTTAAAACATGACAGGCCGTCACTGTTAGGTGAAATTATCACCTCATCGAAAAACTTAAAATAAAAAAAAAATAGTCAGGTCAACCATTTCCAGCATATGTAAACGGTGCGTTTTCATTGAAGCAGAGGACAAAGGATGTTTCGAACGACACCGTTTTTTATCAGCGGTCAAACTCTCTCTGAAGTTTAATGTTTAAACTCTGATTCTCAGAAGATCTTCATCTGTTGAAACTGTCCGAGTCTCTCAGAGACTCATGTTCTATAGTTGGGGCTCAATTGCTTGTTAAAGCCAGGTATGCTTTTCAAAACTCACTCCATTTCTTCACATTAACCCATATATGATTTTCTCATAAACCCTAAATTCAACTACCAAATCAAACACTTTTCAAGCCTCAAAGTTGTGTGGCGCAAAGACCGGAAACTAGATTTTGAGATAGAGAAAGATAAGCGATACAAAATCTGCGCACGAGTTGTCTAAGAGGTCCTAAACGAACCGGGACAAGTTATCCCGCTCAGATGCCTTGAGAAAAGGCTCGAGAGGTTACTCCTCCATGTAAAAATCCGAACTTTTATTAATCAAAATCCTGGCCTTTTTTTATACTTGCTATGATTGACTTAAACCCAAATCTCAACCTGTCCTCTTTCTGAGCGTTAGTGATCGTTTAAGGAATTTTCTTGAAGAGGAGGAACGGAGTCAATTGGAAAATGAGGGGTTGATTGTTTATAAACTGTGTAATTTACTGATGATGGCTAAGGATAAGGTACTTAGTGCAGAGAAATTGGTTCATGTTAAGAGGGAATTTGGTTTCCCTTATGATTTTTTGGTCAATTTGGTGCCCATGGACCCAAATTATTTTAGGCTTATAGGGTGTCCTGGAGAGGGGAAGTCGTTTTTGGAGTTAGTTGAGTGGAACACTGAGTTTGCCTAATCACTTATTGAGCAAAGAGCTGAAGAGGAGTCCCGCTTAACAGGGATTCGGGTTAGGCCTAATTTCAATTATAAGCTTCCACGTGGGTTTTTCTGAGGAAGGAAATGAGGGAGTGGGTTAGGGATTGGTTGGAACTTGATTATATTTCACCATATGAGGATGTTTCACGCTTGGATCAAGCTTCTTCGGAAATGGAGAAGGGTTTTCCATGAGTTGCTATCTCTTTCACTGTTTAAGAGGATTCCAGTTCCAATGCTTGGGAAGTTTTCTGAAGAGTGGAGGTTTTCAAATGCATTTTCAAGTGCATTCACTAGGCACTATGGAATATTTACATCTCATTGAAAGGAGGAATTAAAACTGCAATGCTAAGGAAGCTTATAAGGACAGTGAGTTGATTGATAAGGATCCATTGCATGAAATCAAGGATAAGTTTTTGTGGCAAGGGAGAGCAGAGCAGCTGAAGACACAAAGGGAAGTGGTAAAAAAGGACATGGAAATGATGGCAAGGAGGGAATTGTACCTGGATCGACAAGAGGGCAGTGAGGAATCAGATGGGATAGAGTTAGAGGAACAAACATAAAAATGGCATTGAGAAACTGGGACAGAGATGGCCAAGAGAGTAGTGAGGAGTCCAATGGGCAAGAGTTCAATCAGCGACTGAATTTGCAAGCTACTGTCATATTGGAAATTAATACTCAACATTGGCGAGAACTGTAATCTGACTCAAATTGATAATATCTTGGAACTGCATGTACTGCATGATGATGTACTGCATGATGAAGAGATGCGTTCTATGCTCAATTCTAGGTGTGATGGCCAGTGTTCTTAATGTTAATCTCAGCCTTTGGTGCGAAGGATTTGATTTTCTAGTTGTGTACAGGAATTTATTTCAAGCAATTACTTTGATGTAGGGTGTGGGCCTAACCTTGTTGTTTAACAAATAATGACAATAAATGATTATAAATTGACGGATGGCAATGGAATGGGTTGCACTGAACGGGGCGGGGATTTTCTGATTTGTCTCCCTATAGGGACGGGGATGGAAAATATTTTTTCTCCGTTAGCGGGAACGAGGAGTGTATTCCCTATTCCGTGGGAATCCCTATCCCTGTCTTTGTGGAGACCCGTTATTATATTTAGTTAATTATTATATTTATTTAATTATTCTTTATATATATATATATATATATATATATATATATATATATATAAGGAATAATTTGTTCAAAAAATAATTCTTATTAGGTTGTTGGAATTTATTCAAAGCACTTATTAGATTAAATTTGTTTAAATACTTATACTTTAATATATATTGAATTTTTAATATTTTATTAAAAAATATTATTGAATATTTTTGATGTTTAAAATATTTATATTTTAATTATATTTGGTTGATGTTTTGTATGTTTGAATTTATTAATATTTTCTAAATAAATTTTTTTATATTTTTAGCTATTATTTATGAATTTTATAAATATAAATAAATTTAGTAATATAAAATTTAAGCGAGAAACCGGAACCCCCACAGGGATGGGAATGAAAATTAAATTATTCCCATATATGAAAAGGAGACGGAGATGGAGATTTCCCGCTAAGGCAGTGGTGGGGATGGGGATAGTTCCCGCTCCTGCCTCGCCCAGCCATGCTCCATTGCCATCCCTAATTGATGCAAGTTCATTGAATTCTTATTTATTTTATGTAGATACGTGTAAATTGTTACACTGTATAGGCCTTGGACTTACTAAACCCTTTTTGCTTTCATATACTAAGTATGTTGTTTTATTAATTAGCTGTGGGTTTTCAGGTTCTGTATTTAATCACTACCTATGCTGATTAGTGGATCCTTCAGAACGCTATTTCAACATTGTATGCAGGAAACACTTCTGTGGTGGTAAATAATATGTAGAAGTTTCAGTCACTATGAAACTTTTGATCTTTGGTTCCCTATGTGTCTTAATTGTGCATTGATGCAATCAATTTATTTAATTTTCTCTGGTACTGGTGATTCTTAATCCAGTAAAAAAGGAGCTTGAATTAGTGAAAGAGTTGAATAACAATTCCATATAAAACATGTCACAGGCTCATACTGTCCTTAAAGCTTCAGGGTCTATCAACTAATTTAATTTTCCCCTGAGAAAGACATTTTTTTTCATATTTACTTTGATAAAATGAGATTGATGTCATATGTTCACCTATTCCGCGCAACATAGAACGGCTGATACTGCACAGCTACTTTGTATTTGTTTTAAGTTTTGGGTGAAGCACTTTGGTAAAAAAAAATGTCACAAGCATATGCATATATGGAATCTGCACGGGCGGTTTCTTATTCACTTATTGTTATTTTTATTTATTAATTGCATCACAGCTTTCTATTAATTGGGGAAGAAAGAAAAATTGCTGTCGCACTTAAAGCATATATTATTTCATAATTACTCATCTACAGTTGATTTCATATGAATATGCTCAGTGGAAGAACTTTTGTAATCATTGATTTGTTTAAAGTTGTACAAATCTTGATAATAATTCACCCTTTTATTGTATTTTCTAGTAAATCATGAAGTTTTTCTTCTGTGAAATTAGATTATTTTCCATTAGGTCCTGTATGTGACCTAACTTCTTATCACACAAGCTGAATGTCACAAAAAATTCAGAACCTGTACTAATATTATTCCATAACATCAACTAACAAAGCAATGGACCTCACCCTCTTGGTTATTCCTTTCTTTCTTTACTTTCCTTTCTTTATTAGGCTGCAAGAAAACTTAACCTAACTAGAGGAAACAAGAAATTCATGAATAAACACATATAAAGGAAGGAAGTACTGGTATGAGATTCGTTGACACATTCATTCCTTTTACCAATATTTTCATGAGATCTTGCAAAAGAAGATGCAAATGAAGATAGTAATCATATTCAAGATTCCTATGTTAATGCTTTTTGTATTCTTGTTAGTATTTCTTACCAAGCTTGAGGCACAGCCATTTCCACGCCCACTCTGTGTCTCCCAGTTTGCTCTAGTTAACTATGCATGTTCAATGCTACCATACTCTCCACTGCCACCATTAGCACCTCATCTCCCACAACTATCACCAGCTGCTCCTTCTCCTGAAGACGACAGCGAGGATAGGCATCGTCATGGTCATGAAGGAGGAGAGCATGGGCATGGACACGGACATGGACACAATCGTAGTCGTAGCCATGGACACGGACATGGACACAGTCATAGACATAGGCATGAAGAAAACAATAATATTCCACATGAATTAACAGCACAACAGAATTGTTGCAGATGGCTGAATGAATTAGACGATGAGTGTGTCTGTGAATTGTTGGTTCGGTTGCCGCCCTTCCTGTCAAGGCCTGCACATGTGTATACCCTCTATCTTGATGAGTCATGCAATGTAACTTATGCATGCCAAGGGAGAATAATCAGACGACCATAATTATAAGGAAATATTAATTATGGTGTCTCACTTGGTCAACTGATTAAGTCTAAACTATAGTTCTAATTAGGGTGTATTATCTTAATTATTACTTCCTAATATATAGCTTTGAGTCAACTTGTTTTAACTGGAGTGGAGAGAGGTAGTCATCATCAGGTTCTTCAGGTTTTTTATTTATATGTTATTGAGCATTTTGTTGTTCATTTTGTGCAAACCGTGCAAGGTCATGGACTTGATACTACTTTTGTTTTGTTTTTTAAATTGAAAAAATGAAATGGAAAGACAATTTTCTCAGAAAGTTGAGTATCTTGGAAGCTCAGCAATCTTTTGCTAGTTACTATTTTCATACTTGAGGAAACAAAGAGGCATATTAGCTTCTCATTTTTCATACAATCAACTTGTTTCAGAACCCCCTATAATTTTAATTTCTTCACCATTTTTGGAGACCATACAATGAATTCCATGCACCCAAAAATTAAAAAAAAAATGGTAGAATTGAATACATAAAAATTAGAAGGAAATGAAGATCCACATCTTTAATCCATGGGATAGGAAAAAAAAAGAAATGATTAATAAATATTTATTATTTAGAAATTTAAGAGATAGAATGACTATTAGTTATTAAGGGTAAATAGTATTATTTAAAAATTATTTTTAGTAATAAGTTTGAAAAGAAAATGAAATATAGATATAACTAATCTCTTAATATCTTTTCTTATTTAAATTAATTAAACTCCAAATAACTTTAATTCCACCTTCTTTTTTTTTTTCTTATTCCAATGGTCTAAGGAGATGAAGATGTTCCAGGCAATGGAAATGAGGAATGACACCAATTCCATCAAATTATGATTGCTAGGTAATTACCCATTTGACAAATATAAGGAAAGAAACTGTGCCATTGTTTTGTAGACTCATATCAAGTATATACTTTATTTTAAATTTTTTTTATATACAAGTAAAATAAACAAACTAGAAAAGAATTTAATGAAACTGCTTGCATAGCTTTAACGTATTAACATCAGGATCGGGCTGGTAATCACTGGGCTTAGCCACTAGCTTTATGAGTTTACTGGGCTGTAACAATTTGTTTAGCCTAAAATCTATTGGGCCTTCAATACTCAATTTCATTGGATTTTGAACCCTGGAATCTACAAACGAAATCAATATTGATATGTATGGACTATGGTACTATGGAGTATTATAATCTCAAAGCTTAAAGAAAAGCTAACCAAATTTTATCATATCATCAAATTGAGAAATTGAATTTAATTGATTTAAAATTAATTAAATGAATATAATGTAAACTTTACTTGGTTAATTAAATAAATTATATTTTAGAAACAATAATTTCATAATAGGATATGTTTAATTATAAATACATAAATGATATGATATGATGTTTTAGTCGTATACTTTCAATGATATAATTATGCGTAAATACACATGCATTTGCATGAGTTTTATAATTTTCTTTTTTGAAAAATAATTTTGTAATTTCTTGCTATATCAGTAAAATATAATATGAATATATAATATATATAACCATATAATTTTACAACATAGAAAGAAATTTTAATTAATTATCAATAAGTTTTTAATTAATCATTTTTAAAATTATAATTTTCTCGAATTCGAATTTTAATTGAAGAACAAGACAACTGGTATGTAACACTATGCCCACCACAATAGTGTCACCTAATAACTACTAGTGATCACAGAAAATGAATGTGCTTTCATTAACAATTTACTTCATAATTCAAAGGACTTATAAAAAATCCATATATAATGTGTCAACTAAAGAAAACCAGCCTCCTCTAATACTCTTAATTTGATCATCCTCTTTAGTTTGTTTATCTACTAAAGCATGAAAAACCTAACTAAATTCAAAACAAGAAGATTGTGACGACTATATACAACACTAAAACAACAACAAGTATAAAATCAAACATGGTTGCGAAACAGTAGCATCAACATCCAGCGAGAAAAATGGAGAAAAACAAGGCAGTACTTGTCTTAACATTTTTCACAACTTTCTTCTCATTTGTTAGTATAGGTAAGGTTAATGGTAACCCACCAATGCCAGCTCAAAGACCTTTATGTGTTTCCCAGTTTGCTCTAGCCAACTATGCTTGTTCAAGAATGCCTCCATCGCCTGCGTCAAACATTGTGTTTCCTCATCCAAGACCATCCCATCAACACAGGCATAGGCATCCATCCCCTGGAATCCGTGAATCGCCAATAGAAAATTGTTGCCGGTGGCTGAATAATGTGGATAATGAATGTGTTTGTGATTTGCTTATTCGGTTGCCAATATTTCTTGCTAGGCCTGCACATCAATACACTCTTGTTGTTGGTGATACTTGCACTGTTACTTTTTCGTGCAGCGGACGAGTAAGACCTTAGTTGAATTAAATTATGTTGTTGTTAAATATGATATTGCTGGTAGTAATCTTCTTTCTGTTAAAATAATAATAATAAAGTACATCTGTATCTCTTTTGCTTGTTGGAATAAAGATGAATCTGCAGACTTGTGATTTCTAAATAAATTTCAATGTTGTAACCTTATTTAATTTTGTTCTCCTTTTCAATTCTAGGTTTTGTTGACTATTTTTGTCCATGCCATGAAGTTGTGTGCTTGTTCAGGGTCCTTATGAGTTTTATTATATAGCTATTGGACCATCTTATACCAAATAGCTTAAGTTAATTTGATTGGATAACCCAATAATTTTTTGACTTTTCAAAAGGATTTTCACATCTTCAACCGTTAATTAATTACCTTACCAAATATTTATAGAAGTACTGTCATTCATTAAACTAAAACAGAGACAGTAATCATCCCAATACAAAATATATCCATAAGAGATAATTATTAAATAAGATTTTTGTCATTCCTTTAAATTTTAAAGATAAATTATAATAATATTTTTTTGGAGTGTTATGTGGAGAATTGATTTTAAATTTATTAATAAAAAATATATATATTTACTATTAAGTTATATTTCGGTATATAATTATAATAATTTTTTAATTTAAGAGTAAAACGAGACTATTTTAAAAATAATAAATTTTAAAATTTAAATTTTGTGAATAATGCTAAAAAAATAAATTATAATATTTTTAAAACGAGTTTGACTTTCCTCATATTTCACATTTTTTTTATTGACAAAACAACAAATAATATTATTCCCATCACATTGATAAGAGAATATTTTCTAAAACGTCATAAACATTAAGAAAAAAAAGACAATTTTATTATGAAAATGACTGATTGTCAAAAAGTTTATTCAAAGTTCTTCGTCTTTTTGGTTGTACTAATCCGCAAGCATAAAGTCATTCTTTATGGACATTCTATAGGAATAAGGTTCAAAGTTCTCTAGACTCTGTAAATTAATTTTACCTTGTAATTAATTTGTAGCTATGCAACGAAAAGAAAATTCTAATTAAAGGATCAGAAACAAACTGCAAGTATATTAATTAATTAAAGATTGTTGTTAATTACTAGTGTTATGTTGGAGCTTTCTTTTATTTATCATCTACTTTAACGAGTGGTTTCTTTTTTGGGTCTTGGCTACTTTAAGAAGTTCTCATCATATTGAAATTGATCAATAGACCACACAACTGCTGGCATATGTAATAACCTGCATTTGTTATAAGGAAGTGCAGAATCTGTCCATATATATGTTTTTATTCAAGTTCTTTTCATTCTTTTGGTCCCCATGTACCTTTCTTATTTTTATATATGGCTGTTGCTCACCCTAAAAATTCCAAATTAAACCCTTATGATAAAATTCTCCAAATCTTTATCTTGAATTGTTAATATCATATTAATTCCACTATTTAATTTAATAAAATTTTGAGAAGTTATTCAGTACGTCACATAAATTTATAGGAAATGAATCTAATCCAATTATAACAAATGATATGTTATTTTTATGTGCATTAAATTTATTAAATAATTTCATTAAAATTGCACCACTTCAATTATTTCAATTTGCATCAAACATCATTTTATTCTTTTAGCACACAAAGCTAATGTTATACCAATAAAATTGTGAAAATAATTAAACAAGATTGCTAGCTAGAGCCACGAAAAAATACAAAAATGATGAAATGTATTGTATTGCACAAAGGGGAAAAAAAAAGTCTAACAAGAGGTATATATATATATGAAGGACAAAACAAAATATTAATTATCTATGAAGGTCCAAAATGAGAAAAGGAAAGGGTAGTGATGAGATTCTATGCTAAAAAGAGGCTTCTTTTGAACTTCAGAATTTAGCTAAAGACAGAAAGAGCATTGTTATCTTTATTTTTTTTTTTATTTTTTTACTTTATCCATGTAGGTCCAAAGGTATTTCATTCTAGTCTGGGATATTATATTATATATAGCTGGAATCAATTGCCATGAAAATGACAATGGTTCTTGATTAAAATAGTTAAGTAAATAAATTATAAGTTGTTGTCCATACCCCCTACTTTTCTAATAAGTAAATAACCTCTTATACAATACTTATATGCAAAGTGCTTTCCCAATTATATATATAGAAATAACAAATCAATCATAAAAGATGTCTTCAAATCTAACCTAACATTTTTTTTTTTTTAAATTTGAGAGTCAATTTAGTGAATCTTTTGAGATCTATCAGAGTTAGTTTCTTGGAGTTTATGGTCACAATAACACTAGTTCTTTTAATTTATTGCTTAAAATTAGCTTAAGAATCATTAACTAGCAACTTATTGGCTAATTAAGCATTTAGACCATATCACTAAATATCAGTTTATGCAAGATCAGTATTATATCAATCTAATTGTCAAAGAAAAGGAAAATTATTCAATAAACAGTGTTGATGTGACACTACCTATGAGAGATTCAATTTTTTTATAGACTTAAAAAATATATGATTAATGAATTTTAATTTAGTGATATTGAAATTATTTTTAAAATTATATTTTTTAAAGAAAATTTAAAATTATATTTATAATAATTTAATTTTCTCTAATTTATTAACTATATATATTATAGATTTAAAAAAAAATTGAAAAAAGAAATGTATGTTGAAATTTAAATTTTGATTTTTTTGAATTATTAGATTATTAATCAATGGAGAAATTCTCTTTTTTCAGAGCGAAATTAGGAAATTAATTTTAAGTTAACCGATAATTAATCTTATATAAAAAATTAGATTTAAATGAACTAAATAAAAAAAATTTATAAATTAATGAAATTTTTTATGAGATGGCTCAAATTTACCTAAATTTGTATATAGCTCAATCCTTATTATTTTCTCTTAAAGGAAAAAAAAAAGTGTTAAATAGGAAAAATTGTTGAAATACATCTAGAAAATGATACACCTTATATAGTAAGAAAATATTTATTTACATTAGATGTAGAAATTTAACTCATATATTTAATTAATGATCGATGAGATATTTTAATAAATATAATTTTTTTTTATTTAGTAAAAAGATAATAATATCTTTTTTTATTTCATATTTTTTTTTTATTGTATAAATGTACGTGTCTGATATATTTTTAGGCTGTCATAAATCTTAACTTGTGGTCGAATTAATTAATATTAAAAAAAATTAATAATTTTTAAATTCAAATTCAGTGTATGAATAAATGTAAATCAATTCAACGGTAAGCTGGGGCTCCTACAATTCGCAAAGAGTTCAAAACAAGTGAGTCGGACCCACAAATAATAATAAATAATAAAAATAAGCTGGTTGATTTTGAGCATCCTGTTGCATCTTCTAAATTGTAGTTAATTGTTAGACCTTTCATTTCCCTTTCTTGACAGAAGTCAAATGCATTTTATGTACGGTAAAATGCGCACGCGTGCGGTGGAAAGTAGCTACACTACAAGCGCAGATATCGAAGTTGCTTTCCAACTGTACGGCACTCGTTAACGTTGCCCCCGCCAAATGCAATTGCAATTCTTGAAGTTACTGAAAATTTATCCATAAAAAAAAAAACAAAAACCAAAAACAAAATCTGAAAATTTATGCCTCCTATTTCTGCAAGGAAAATAAAATTTTGATCAACTAAAGGATACCGTTTTTTTCCCCAGCTCTGTGGATATTTTTGAATTAATTTTTCATCTATAAAAATTAAATTTTATTACTAATTTTTGAATAAATCCACATGATATTTTTATATTATAAAAAATATAAAATTAATTCTTATTTATATTTTGTGACTAATGTTGAGCTAATAAATTTTGATATGATAAAAATTTAAATATGAAATCTCCTATTATGAATTATCATCACTCAGAATTTAATGCGGCCTTATATTATTGAGTCTTATTTAAATTTTCTATCGTATTATCTTTTGTTTCATGTTTCTTTTTATGTATCATAATATTTAAAAAAAATATTAATTATCAAAACATTTTAAAAAAATATAATATGACTCATAAATAGAACATTAGGTAATAGATAAAATATAAAATAAAATAAAAAATCTGAATTATACTGAGCCAACCCTTTATTAATTTTATTACTAATTTTATTATAGGGCTTCTTCACATATGGACTACATAGTAAATTTATGTTCATGAAGATTATATTGGATTAGATCAATATATTACGGATATACTGACTGTAGATAAGATTCATCCTTATTAATAAGTAGTCTTTAACGATTATCAGTAAACAAGTGTAATATTAATTCAAAATCATGATGAAGTAATAACTGTACACAAGTGATTAAATCCCAAGTACCTTGCAACTCGAATATCCAAAACATGTATTGAAGCATATAGAATACAGTGAAACAAGAAAATTGACATGTCCCATTTAAGGATTAAAAACTACCCATTAAAAGAAGTAATACCAATTATACATTAAGTTTACAGTATAATAATTTGTTACATCCACCACATGCTGCACAGCAATAACTAAAGTAACAAACTCTATTCAAACTTAATGTTCAAATCGCAAAAAAGTTACTATAATTCATTATTTTTTCAGTACTCTCGAGTACAAAATCTCATATATTTGGATATGGCTCCAATATCACCGAACCAAAATTTTATTGTTATTTTGATTAATGACTTCAAGAAACAAGACATTTTGCAATATTGTAATCTTTAGTTGTTCCAGCAGGGACCTTATTTGCAGTTGTCGCACCGTAAAGAAACTGTCTAACAATGGCAATGCTCGGTCTAGCCACGTGCTTCTTCCACAACTCATCGGCTTCGTTACTGTTTCCTCGCTTACGAAACACTTCAGTAGCATCAATCCTATGGATATTCCATCCTTTTACATTTTTCAGTCGATGAATTTTCTCCAATTGTCTACGAGCTAGCTTGCAATTGTTACTTTTAATTTCAGAAATTGTTTCATGTAATAGTTTGTTTGAGTTACATTCATCTAAAAAAGGTTCAGCTCGAAAGTACTTATCGAATTCTGGAACTCCAATTGATTTTCTAATTCCTTTGGAGTAATCTGCATAGGGATCGAAAATGTTCCTAACTTCACTAATCATTCCTTTATTAACCATTTCATCAACTCGCTTGGACAGAAACTCGTATAAAATTGGCATTAACACATCTATCCATAGAAAACAAAAATCATATTTTGATCGAAATCTAAAATACTCTGCATCATCAATTAAGGCCTCGATGTATGAATTGGAGCCTCCAACAATGATTGGAAGCAATCCCCTAGTAGAAATCGATTCAATAGCTAATGTAGCCATTTTGCAGAAATCTTTTGCAGTAAAATCTGAATTAGGATTTACTACTCCTAATAGGTGGTGAGGGATGCCACACCTCTCTTTTTCAGTAATTTTGTTGGTCGTAATTTCAAGTCCTTTATAAACTTGCATTTTGTCAGAATTAATAATTTCAGCCGGAAATTGGGTTGCCAAGTCTAGAGAAAGTTGAGACTTTCCTGTTCCGGTAGCCCCCATTAAAATTACCACCTTAGATTTCTGGCATCTTGGAGTTACTATGTCCATTTTGAGCCTTCCGGAGGGAATATCAAGCACTTGCTTCTGTTGGCACAAGGACATTGAAAATTTCATGATGAACCTGTTTAATTAGGAGTTTAATTGTTAATAATGCAGTTTTAGGTCCAGTTTGACACAGTTGAAGAAAATAGCTTTTCTTATGGAGAAAAGTTATTTTTCTAAAAGTGATATATCTAAAAGTAATTAGCTATATGTTTGTGTTTGGTAAAATATAATTTAAAAACTGCTTATAAACTCATAAGTGTATTTTTGTCTAATAATTTTTTAAAATTAGCTACGTATTTAATTTAAAATTCAGCTTTTCTGAAAAGCTCTAATTTCCAACTTATCCAAAAAGCTGAATTTTAGCTATCTAGATAATTGCTTTTATTAATTTTGATATTTACCAAACACTAGAAACTGAGCTAAAATCAGCTTCTCACCTAAAAAAAACTGTTTTTTCCTTTTCATAAACTGTGTCAAACGGGCGCTTAGTGTAATTAGTCTCTCCACTATATATACACTATAGAAAAACAGAGGAAACAGAGGAATGCATTATGGATATAATATAATATATGAAATTGAAATTTTAATTAATACTATAAGATTTGGAACCTTACCTTATTGGTACAAAAAAGACCCGAGTTGAACAAGGTAGGAAATGCTTTTATTTTTAATAGAAGATGATTGGCATTATTGGGTTTGAATTTTTAATTTGTTGGTGAGAGTTGGTAGCTAGTTTTAAGGTCTATTGTACCAAAGCTTAGTAAGAGTGGTATTTATAGGCATTTTCTTGAAAGCAATATGGGCAGAGAAAAAAAAAAATTAAAGAATCTCCCTCTGGTTAGTGCTTAGATATTGCTATGATATATGATAAATAATTTTGTATTTCATTAGTAGTATTTGTTGGATTTTTCCAGCTTAATCATCTTCTTTCCACGTTTGCCATATAATCAGATATGATTAAAAATCATTAATTCAAATAAAAGTTATATCACTATATATCCTAATATTGTATTTTTAAAATAAATACTATATAATAACCTTTCATTATACTTTAAATGCTAAATTTATATATATATATTTTTTAATTTGATAGATTAATTTATCCGTTTATCATAACTAAATTTTAATATTTTATACTTGATTTAATTTAAAAATTACATATTGAGTAATCATCTTAAAAATTAAATATAATCAATAAAAATGACTCATTTTATATAAAATCATCTTATTATTTTTTGTCCACGTCATTATATTTTTATAAAATTAAAAATTTATATAGACCAATATATATAACATTTTTTCATTATTTTTTACTTAGCTCATATATAATAAATTTGATCAATATATTTTTTATAATAATATTTAAAATTATCAAAAAATAATATTTAAATTTAATAAAATAATAATAATAATTTATATATATTTTAAATATATAAATTAATTAAAAAATATGATAAAAACTCAATTAAAAGTGAAAATTAGTAATTAATATTTTAATAATTACTTCATATTTATGAGTGGAATATAAAATAGGGGCTCGGTGAATAAACATTAAGATGGAGTGGGAGATAAAAAGAAAAAAAAAGAAGAAGATCAAATGAAGATGGTGTGGTATTGAAGAATATGCAAGGATATGTGATCCGTGATATGGTACTTGAAGTGGCATAGGCTCGCTCTCGACAAGATTCCTGTAGCGACAATGCAATAAAAGGTTGAAGCCTACTATTAACCAGCAAACAAACCACATCAGATTCCCTCGACCAAATTCAAACAAGTGGCGGTGGACTCAGAATCACTCTAACCATGTTTCTTGGCAACAACTAGGTGACGTTAATGCTGATGAGGCTATATAAAACCTTTTTACTTTTAATTAAAATTTAAATTTAAAACTTTTCAAAATATTTTATTATTTTTAAATTATAGATTTATTAATGATAATTAAATTATTTAATAGCGTATTAATGATAATTGATAAGTTAATTTAATATATACTTGCTAAATTATCATTTACTTTTTCTAAGTTGTTTTGACTTGCGGATTTTTGATGAGCGTGAATTGCCTAGTAGCTACCTATTTGCTCCACTAAACATATCATAGCTGGAAATGGTCCACTTATCTATGAGTGGAACTAGGTAGTCGCTGTCCCTTAAGCTTCTAAAATTAATAATTATACTCGTATATTTTTTAAAAATATATTATATTAACCCCTTTAAATTTATATTTCAGTCTATATAATTTTTAAAATGTATACATAATCTTTTAAATTTTAAAATTGTATTTATTACATATATATTTCATAATTTTTTCTTATATATATATAATAAATAAATATTTTATAATATAATAATAGTACTAAAATTTTAATATTTTAATATTATGATTAATTACTATTTTCTTCTGTAAAATGACTCAATACACTAAATTTTTCATAATTTTTAAAAAATACACTAAATCTCCCCTGATAAATATCACAATATACTACTAGACCTTTTTATCCAATTTTATAATCAGTCAACTCTTAGTTAATCCTACAATGATACTAAAAGGACAGAAATACTCTTACTATTTATTTTTAATTAATTACATTATATTTTTGCTTTAAATTTTTTTTAAGGTTAAAAATTTATTTTCATATTTTTGACAAACTTTAAAATAAAAAATAAATAAAAATATTTTTTATTTTTTATTTTAAAAAATAATTTAAGAAGAAATTAAATTATTAAAGAAATTAAATTATTTCTTCTTAAATTTTTTAATATAAATAAAAAATTTATTTTCATATTTTTTACAAATTTAAAAATAAAAAGTAAAAAATATTTTTTTAAAATTTTTTATTTTCAAATTTTTATTTTTTAAAAAATAAAATTAAAATATTTTCAAATATTTTTAAAAAATATTTTTATTTTTAAATTTATCAAAAGTATAAAAATATATTTTTAAAATAAAAATAGAATATAATTAATTAAAATTAAAAAATAAAAATATTTATATTTTTTTACTATTTTTGTAAGGTTGATTAACAGTAAAATTGGACTAAAAGATATGATAGTATATTGCGATATTAATCATGAGAAAATTAATATATTTTTGAAAAATCATAAAAACTTAATGTATTAAATAATTTTATAAAAAAAAAATAATAATTAAGCCTTTATATTACCCTTACAAGCATTTTTTTTTTAATATTTATGCTTCATCCCCTTAAAGCCCTGAAGTCTAGTTCCCGCTTTGCATTTATCTATATTTTCTTCTGCCTTTATTTATCATTATATCCTCCTTTCCTTCCATTTTCACCAACACTCTTATGTTTAATAGATAAATATTAATGATTAGAAATTTAAATTTTCAACATTTTAATTATAATTTTAAATTATTTGTAAATTACTATATTTTAACACAGTACTATAAATTATTATATTTATTAGGATAAACGCTTAATTTCCCTCCTAAATTTAATCAATATATTTAATCGGATTTAAAATAATTTTTAGATCAATTTAGTCTAAGCTTTTTTTTTTTTTTCAAATAAGTCCAATTTTGATAATTGCGTATATTCTAGTTCTCAAGTTAATTACGTCATAAATAAAGAATTAATTAAAAAAATATTAAAATTGCAAAAATTTATAGTTGAAAGGATAATAAGGGCGATGAGCACCAGCAGCAAAGGACCAGCTCGATCAGACTGTTGGTGGTCGAAGTCGATTGTTGATGGTGATGTGCGAAGGCCAAGGCTCAACAGTGTGGAGCTACTGCTTGGATTTCAATCTAGCTTGGGCTTGCGATAGATAACGAAGCCAGGGCGATCTAGTCACGTGGAGCAGCGGCGGAGATGGTGAGAGGATCTAGCCACCAAATATGCGATGGTCAAAGAAAAAACAAGGAAGAAGAGAAAAAAAAAGAAAGAGAACAAAATAATTTTAAATGGGATTTAATTATTATTAATTTTTTAAATGAGGTTTTATTGCGTGTAATGCATGCATATAACTCACTTGTAATTTGGGTCCATTTGAGCAGAAGAATGAAATGTCTGAACTAAATTGGTCTAAAAGGTTATCTGAAGCCTGTTTGGATCTAGAGATTATGTTCAAAGAAGAAATTGAGGGTTTGCCCAGGACAGAGCATTAGGAGGATTCTGGTGGGTCGGAGTCATCAAGGCGAAAAATAATTTTTAACCTATAAAAAAAATTTATTTAAATTTAATTTTTTACACATAAATTAATAATTGGCTCACTCAATATTAAGTAAAAATATCATTAATTTATAAAAAAATTTTAACTTAAATTTAAGTTTAATTTTTTAAACTAAATTAATTTTTAACTACTCAAAATTATTTTATTGACTTATCATGCATTTACCCTATTTATTACTAAACATTGTACATATTTTAAATTAATTATTGAACATTTAAAAGTCAAATTCTAATTTTTAACCGTTCATCTAAAGAGATCTTTAATTATTAAATTAGCAATATCCAAATAATCAAGTATTTATTTTTCCGGCCCAAAGAAAAAAATTTATTGTGTCTTGATGAGAATGATAGATATTCAAATCTAAATTGTCTCTCCCTCTACAGGTGTTCTCCATATGACAAATGTATAATGAACTGAGTAGAAAATTTGATTGGGCGGTGTTAGGTTGAATGTAAATGATCAATAGAAGCTTAGGATTTTGGGCAAAACGGCATGAAAGTTAAAAAGAAAAAAGTATAAATGGTGGTCTTTACTTTAACGTGAACCAAAAGCAATTAAATCCCTATGCAGGTTTTACAAGTAACAAGCACTAAGTTAATGTTGGCTCTATCATGGCTTGAAAAAATGAGCGAAAATCCTCTTCCTTTTCCATCAAACAATGAATAAAAATGTGCTTAAGTGCATATAATTGATAGGGATTTAGAGATAAGAAAAAAAAAGGTCAATTATATCTTTTTCTTTTCAATATATTTGACTTTTTTAAAAAATTTAACCCGATTTTTCATATTACTGAATTAAATATTAAATTGAATAAAATTTATCAAGTCAAAAATAAAGATGATAAATCTAAAAATGAATATTTATTTTTTATAAAAAAAATAATTAGATTATAAAATTATTAATTCAAAATTTAGTTTGTTTTAAACTCTGACCGTATTAATAAGATTATTATTATATTTAATTTTCAAATTTAATACATTATGAAATAAGTATTTTATTATTGGGTTAGTAAAGTAGCAATTGAATAGCTAATATATATGCTAAATCAATATATAATCTTAAAATTTTTCTTTAGAATATAATAAATCTCGGAATTAAAATTTGATTGTTTATATAATATATAATATGTTATTTTGTTTTATTCCAAGAGAAATGCTAAATGTCTCAACTCGAGACTTGTTTCGGGTGCTATAACTTTTTATTCCAACGGAGAAGATGGGTTAATTTTATCAATGGTTTTCGAATGATTAACGAAGCATTTTATGATTCTTCAACTGAAAAACATTATTTTTACTTCCATTTTCTACCAAAAAAAACTAATAAACATTATTTAAAAATCTGGGCACAGAGATATGAGAAACATCTGGAAATATGAAATTTTGCTGGTGCTCGAGGACCACTTCTACACTGACTAATCGCTGCATATTCAAGCTTCAAAGAATGTGGCTCTTGGTGGTCATAGAGCTAGAAGAAGAAGCCAAAAAACCATCAGTTTCATCACCATGCAAGTGACAACTTTGACCTCTCCTTCTATTTCGGAATATCGCAAGTTGTTATTGCTGGATGCTTTTGATCCTGTAAGCTCCACTGGACTCACAGTGACAATCATCTTAAATTAATTAATTAGTTTTGATAAGTGAAATTCAGGATTAAGTTCAAAATCAATCATTAGATTCTAATTTCAGCATTAAATTTTTTTTTTCTATTCAAACTCTAATTAACAAGAAGGATAACAAATCTTGAAATTTTCTTTTATTATCTCTTGTTTGTGTTGGATATTCTAAGATAATTAATTAAACATTTCAAGCTTCTACAATAATCAAAATATAAACTACAAATGTTGCTCTTTTTTATGTATGCATTAGCATGGCTAAGGAAACCATTTAATTATTGGATTAATTGGGGGCAAAAACTAATTTGGGGTATGGTGGTAGACCCAATGTTCAATCTAGATCCTAAAAAAAATAAATCCAACAAGCTCCTTCAACTTTCAAATTGGAGTTTAAGTGAACATGAGGCGAATGGAGACGTTTATAAATTTGGTCAACTGAAAAGTGTGACTCATTTAATATTTTTAAATAATAAAAAATTTTAAAAAATATCTTTTTATATATTATATATTATTTTTAACTTATAATTTCTAACTAAAAAAAAAAATAGAAAGAAAAAAAAAAATAAAGTTATCAGGATTGGAGACAATGACCGGTGATATATGATTTCTTTAAAATTATTAGAAATTGATCAAAATTTTTTTTTTTGATGAATCCAAATCTGATATTTTTTTTTACGTTTTTAATTTTCATATCTTCTATTATTTAAAAAAAATGAAATTTTAAAATTTTATATATTTTTAATTTTAATATTTTTATTTCCTTAAATTTATATTATTTAAAATATAATTTTTTATTTTAATATGTTTTTATTTTTTACAACTTCACTTTATTAAATTTTATTAATTGAACTAATTTTATTGAATATGGAGTTTAAATTTAGGTTTCAATTTGGTCTTCGGCCCGATTGATTAATTATTGTTCAGTTGGGTTTGTATTGGCTGTTTGGGTCTTCATCAGTTTTCTTGGGTTTATATTGGCCCAATAATGTGTTTAAGCCATTATATGCAACATAAGCAATAATGTCCACGTCATTTAAGCCACATAAGCAACAACTTCCACATAATGTAAGCCACATCAGCAAATAGAACCATGTCATTAAAATCTCCACATCATCATTTGCCACATCACCACAAATTGTGCTACGTCAGCAAAAATTTCCACGTCACACCAAGCCTCGTAATAAGAGGATTCCACGTCATTTGCCAAATCATCCCATCTTGCCAAGTCAGCGCATATCTCCACGTCATTTTCAGCCACATCATCCAATGGTGCCCTGTCATCATATGCTACCTCATTAAATTTGCCACGTTAACAGCGTGTATCCACGTCATCGAGGATGCTACTTCAGTGTTTGCCACGTCATCTGCAGTGCCTCCATATCATAGCCTCGTCATGTTCATCTATGCCACATCACACCTACAGAATAACCATGTGGTTCAAAATCTACTGGGCATTGGCCCAATAATATGTTTTGTTGGATTCAAACTGGGCTAGTAACATGTTAATTCGGGTTAAAATTGGGCCTGTAGGTGTTATTAATTGGGCCAGGAGTGCTCATGCTATTTTATGCCACGTAAGCAACTGTGTCCCACATCAGCAAAACACTGTGTCCCACATCATCTTGCATGCAACACATCACCAGAAATGACACGTCATTATATGACACGTAAGCAGCTAAATTTTAGCGCTAGACCGTTGATCTTCTGCTAAATTTTAGGGAGATTTAATTTGAGGTTTGATTAACTGGGATCGGATAATTCTGGCAAACGTGGAAGGATTGAGGGCCCGCTCGTTGCTAAAGCCTGATGCACCAGGCATGGATAGAGCCGGCGGCGATGGCGTCGATATCGTTGTCAAGTCCCTGAAGCGGTGGCGCCGTAGAGTGTTTTCGTTAATGGTGGTTATCTCAGTCACAAGAGCCTCCGCCTTTCGGTTCACTCTCTTGCTTGTACTCCTCGCCGCCGTTTTCACAGCCTTCGTTTCTCTACCTATTGAAAAGGCACTATATATGTCATGATCAATGCTCAATACTTACAGTTTCATTATTGCTATTGGTTGCATTTTGCTTTTCGCCGAAAAAAATTGCTTCTGTTTTATCAGTTGTTGAAGGATCTTTTGCCATGGATTAAACAAGATCTTGGAGCTTGGGGTCCACTTGTGTTGTAAGTTTCTCTGTCTGATTCAGTGGTGAATTGTATATATTTATCTATCTTTATCCTAATTGTATGCATTTCATTTCCTCTACATTGTTGTCATTCTTGTTGATAGTGATTCAAGGTTCAGCAATTGGAATATTGAAAAATTAAACTAAATTTATGCAACTTTTGAAGAGAAAATTTTCATATTGGGGAAAATTCAATATATATATATAATTTATTTTGACCAACTGATTACTGTTTTATTTCTGGATGCCTCCTAAATTGAAGAAATTGGTTACCCTAAAGCTGAGCAACTTTTTTTTTTTTTTTTTAAACATCTCACTTAGTTTTCTTTGGGTTCTGAAGGGCTGTTGTGTACATTCCTCTCACAATCCTGGCTGTTCCTGCTTCTGTACTCAGGGTAGGCTTTCAGCTTGATGCTGGCTGGTAATTCTTCTGTTATCTTTTTTGTGTAACTAGCAGTTTTTTTCTTTAGTTCTCAGGGAAATATCAAGAAAAATCATAAGGCTTTTATATTACAACAAGTGAAAATTGTAATTGTCATTATTTGTTGGAGAATGTGACGTGTTATAGATTTTTTCCATTTCCAGCTTGGGGGTGGTTATCTTTTTGGGTTGCCTGTAGGATTTGTTGCTGATTCTATTGGTGCATTATTAGTGCAACAGCTGCATCCCATGTTGGTAGCACAGTGAGTTTTTTCCACTTGTAATTGTGCTTCTTGCTTGTTTGTGTGTGCACTTGTTTATGCATCTTGCATATCCAGATATGTAATTTTTCTTGACAAGCAAACTGCAAATGTTTGTCCTTCGCGAGATTTTGGGATGTATATTAAAGTATCTGTTATGTTATCAAGCACTAAATGTTGGATCTCTTCCTGTTTTTATGCAGAGATTAAGCTATTATTATTTTGATGCAGATTGGAAGATCATATGTTACGTCCAAGTTAAAGAATTATCCAAAATTTGAAGCTGCTGCAGCTGCGATTAGGAAATCTGGTTTTAAGGTGCCATTCTGTCAATTTTTTGAATTTATTTTCTTTGATATGATATAGCACCTGACTGTAATGACTAAAGTGTTTAGTTATGTGATTACATTTTGCACCTGACTGTAGTGACTAGCAACATTTTTTCTGTGAATTTTCTGATTTTCTTGTTTTGGTTTAACCCACAGATAGTTTTGCTCCTACGGCTTGTTCCTTTACTTCCATTCAACATGCTGAATTACCTCCTGTCTGTGACTCCTGTTCGTACAAAAGGATTTCATGCTGGCATCTCTATTGGGAATGATGGTAATTACTCATAAGCATATCCTGTCTCTTTCATGGTTTTAGTAGTCATTTTTCTATACCAACCACAAGTACTAAATTATAATTAGTCTATCTTCTCAGCTATTGTTTTAGCCAGCAAGTTATATATCATTTTATTGTCATTTATCTTTATGTTTTCCTGGGCTTTGGCTCAGGTAACACTTCAATAAGTGTTAGGTTGAAAACCTACCAGAGAGAAAAAAAAAAAAAAAAAAAAAAGAAACAAGTATTTTGCATTTTTATGTGCAAGTAAATATGTGTTGAGAAAGTCATTGTGCTGTTTCTCATTTTAATATGAACATTATGTTTTGGGCACAAAAACTTGTGTTAATATCCATTTTAGTTTCTCGGGTTTTACCAAATTTTTAAAATATTCCAAATTATTAATACAGTTAAAAAACCAAAATTTCTTCTTAATAGAAAAAAATATATATATATATTCTTCCAAGTTTTCAGTGTGTGATACTGTACTTGAAATTTTGACTACTGAATTTTTATAAGTAGCCATCCCTTTCAAATAAATTGAGAAAAAATTGGAAAAAAAATCATATAATATAAAGGTAAATAAAAATTTGAATTTCGTAAGGGTTATGCAAGATAAATATAATTCTCATTGTTCTCTGAGTAGCTGAGTGGAAATGACCATATCGAATGTGAAAGGTCTGTGGTTACTTCTTTAACCTTTAGTTTTACAAGTTTGACTACTTTAAAATTTACTTCTACTTTTACTACTTATTGCTATTGTAATTTTTTTTTTTTGCTGTAAATTTACTTAGATCCTTGTTTGTTTCCTATGACAGCCAATCACATTTGCACTTGTTTATATTGGAACAACTCTGAAGGATCTTTCTGATATCACACATTGATGGAATGAGGTTTCAAAAACTTGTTGGGCAAGTGTTTTCCTAAGCAGTACGAATCTTTGTGTACAAAAACAATACAATTAATTAATGCAAGATAGTTACTTGTTCTGGATTGAAACATTTCTTTTGCATTTTATAGCATCCAGGAATTCTTATGTTTGCATTTTATTAAATTGATTTAAGATGATGCATCTCAGCTTGCTTTTTTGTTGTTTTATATCCTGACATTTGCGGCTGCAGGTTTTTATGGCTCTGGGATTTGTGATATCTGGTGAGTTGCCATCAAACATGATCTTCTTAATTCAATTCATACATGGCTTGTTCACCACTTATAATGTTTTGAAACTAAAGTGGGATAAAATGCTTGTCCAAGATATTTCAACTTAGATCATATCCTGTTGGTCAGAACTGGTGTATTGAAGACCAAGATTCCTAGAATGGACTAAACAAAACGAGAGGATAACTTTTTATCATTTTATGGTACATAACAAGCTTAAATTAATAACATCGCAAGACTAAGAAATGCCAAGTCAACTTAATCAAGAAACAGAGGATGTTTGACTTTAATTATTTTCACTGTTGTTATAAGCTGAACTTAGTTAATGTTCTTTATCTTCAATGTAACACATCAACTTGATACTAAAAAATAATGTTGTAAAATCCTGTCCATTAATTTGAGATCTCCACTTTCTGTTTTGGTGAAGTTCAATTTTTGTTCTTGTTAATGCTATATATGCATAGCATATAATAGGTACACATACTGCCGTTTTTTTATCAAGGCAATTTTCTTTTACGTTTGTCTGTGAACCAAAAAGTTATATGCACTTTTTATTTTATTTTTAAGCACTGGCAGTAAATTTTGCAAAGAATCTGCTCATCTATTGTGCAAGTGTTAGAGAGGTGAATCCACAATAAAATTTTCTTCCAGAACACGAATGCATTGTTATAAGCAACCAGTTTATTAAATAAATAAAGTAGCCTGTAAAACTATTCGCTGATGGACCAAGTCACACTTAAACATCAAAAGCTGTCTTGCTACATTTTCATTTTAAGGCATGCATTATAGAACAGCAAAAAGAACCAACTATGTCATGGCAGCCCCAATCAAAATGAACCAATTGAATACCAAGCCAGAATTTGTTAGAAAAAGGGTTTTTGAATTAACTTTTTCTTGATGAACAAAATATTGGCATTGCCTTGGCATTGCCTTTTGTTTGAACATCTATGTAGCAGGTACCATGAACAAGGGACAGAAGGATCAGCGTCAAGTAGGATAATCTTAGACAAGTTCTATATAGCTTCTGGTAAACTGTCAGTCAAAGCCATGGGCATAACTAAAAGGCCCCTGCTCTCCAAGAACTTTGTTGCAGCAGATGAATTCAGTTCCAGTAACCTTGCCATTGTCTTTTCAAGAGGTTCGTTCATTGTCTGCTCATGAACGATATAGTGATGATATCCCTGCGAATAACTGAACTCTAAGATTTCCTGGTTAAATGAGAGAGATTAAAAAGAAAGAATGTAATCAATAACATTGCGTTTACTTGAATGAAACACTTCCAAGATTACTTTCACATATGCTAATAACAAATATTCATACATAGTTTATACCTCCAGGAAAATGGAAGGGTCAGAACGCAGCTCACCTCCCAATCTGCTCCGACTTAATTCCTGCATAGTTGTACTCTCTTTGAACTCATTAATACAATCATTTGATATATTACGGAATAAGATGTGAAAAAGTTTTTTCTTTAATATCTTGAAGCTGAAAAGTTTCCTTACAGCATTAAGCCCATAAAACTGAAATACGCACACAATGTTATGATCACTCAAACAAACTGCAGTTTGTCCTTTTCACATCCCATTATGAATTTAACATCATGAGAAAGCTTACATGCTAATAGATATGAACATGAGGGTCTGTATGTGTGATATGTGGAATTTTTCAGCATGAGTTCCTACTTACCTTCATCTGAAGCTGCAGGTACTTGACATAGTCAATAATTTCACCCACCACAGCTGTTTGGCTGCCCTGAAAATTGACATTAACCAACAAAATAATAAACATTTGACTCGTTACTGTGAGAAATAATTGTCTACTAAGATGGAATACAGGGACCATTGCAGCTTGCATAATACAATGCAGCAGGCTTAGTGGCTTACCTATTTTGTGGTCCCAGATTTGCATTAGTTTGCAGTATTTAGCATTTTTTATGACCTTATAGCTAATACATAGAGCAATATTGCATTTACTGAATATGAATGATCCAAAAATCAAGCAAGCATTTCACTTTTGGATGCAGTTGCTACACAAGTATATATACCTCTACGCATTGTGGAAGCAGTTGCTGCAATGCCTTGAGTCTTTCAGCAATTAGCTCCCTGCGTTGCTGAATTAAGTAAAAGAATTTCAGGAAAATTAGAAGGCATCCAAGTAAGTGTCTAATGAATCTAACTAACCAATTGCAAGAACTATTAAAGCATATAAAAAGAGAATAAGCAACTTCAATTTTTGTTTTCAATTCAAAAATCAAAGAGCATATGACCAGAAATTTTGGCATGTTTCCATCTATTATATTGCCATTAGCACGTCTAGTGATCTAAAAAGATGTTCTACTTACGCGATCAGTAGCTCTCCGTCTTGAAACATTGTAGCCTGGATTGGACAAAAAAACAGATGCAGCGACTTTTGCTCTTGGACCACTTTGTGAAAGATTACCAATTACTTCTCTTGGTTCTCCTTCCCATGAAGTGTGTCTCTATAACAAGAATTTGCATCATATTGTTATGTAAAATTCTCAACTAGATCTTTATGCTTGAATGATTTCTCAAGGCAAGAACTTACAGGTTGACACGATGGTTTATAAAGGACAAATGTGAGGAAACCTGACCTGGGATTGGCTCTGATGTTGTGAGCTTTTGAATTTGATTGCTGGGTCACCCTCATTATATGGTTTCAAAAATCTTCCCTATTTAACAAAAATGATAATAGAAAATAATTTCTACCCTTTAATTAATTGGTGAATGCATTGACTTTAATAGAACAGAATATCACAGAAACCACTAAGGCTAACTGATCAAGGAAAAACTTCAATCCCATGAACAGATAACTCATTTGCCAAAGAACATTCATATCTACTTCCTTAAATTATGAGTAAAGCATAGAAGTCCTTTACATTGACTGAAGCTTCATTGTTACCAGTGTTGAATATGTAGGGATGGGGATTCAACTTCCGTGCATCCATGTCAGGAGAAGAATCAGCAGGTTTAGAGCCACAAGCCAGTCCTGGATTGTTGTACATAAATTCAGTTTGGCTTTCAGTCATGCCTTGAATGCAATGCGAGTCACTAAAAGGTAGAGGAATGCTCTCTAACACATGAGTAGGAGTTTTTTCAATAATTGATGAATTTTCTGTGAGAAACTCGTAATAATTCTGTGGTGTTCTCTGGCACTGAAACAACTGAGGTAAAGGCAAAGGATTAGTCATGTTCTCGCTACTTCCATCAGCAGTAATGAAGTGCTGATTAGGATCATCTCCAGCTCCATAAGAGAGATGATTAACACTCCCACCAAGATTCAGTAACATCAGCTCTAGAGGGTTCTCATAACCATTTTGTCCTTCCATACTGCCAAATCTGAAACTTGATCAACGATAAACATTGGTAACAGGAAAAATGCTAAACACTACTCAAATAAATATAGCGAGGCTCGGAACAACGGTAAGGTTGCTCCTTTAGGAAGGGCATTCAAATCATGGAAACATCCACCCTGCAAGCAAGGAGAAGCCTATAGTTTCTATTCATAGAATAAAGTACAAATTACTGAATACCTACTTTTTCTCAAGAAATTCATTGGCTCCATAAGAAATGCATACAAAAATATTTGAAAGAGATGAAGGTCCAAGATTTTGGCAGAATCAACTAATTAAAACCCGTATAAGTATGTACTCATAAGAACACAAGGTGGGGCTGTTCTAATCCTTACAGCAAGAATCAACGAAACAAGAAAATGACTTTAACTATTGCAAGTTCCATATTTTACTGGGTTTCCCACAAGTCAATACAAGCATAAACAGAAAAGCAGTGATGGTCACAAACCTCTAGCTGAAACCAACATCAGATTGCAAATAAACTATATAAATATCCATTTCATAAAAATGCATCACAAATATAGAAATACCCTCATACCCACCAAAGAAAAAAAAATAAAAAAGGAACTGTCCTGTATATTCCTATTATCCTATACACCAAACAGTTCCAATGCAGAAAAGCTAAAAACACAAATAAATGTTTCAATAAAACCATGAGCACAGTTGAGCAGACCAAGTAAATCAGTGAATAAACAAAACCCACAACATCAGTTAAAAAATAAAAAATAAACAATATTTGATATTACTTGGGAAAGAAATCACAGGTCCAGTAAGGCATATGTATAATAATGGTAAAGAAAGATATGGAAGAAATAATTTTAAGGGTGAAAGGCGATGGCTTTTTTGGCTGTAAGAGTTGGCATTTGGTAAAATTTGCTGTGCCAGTGGGATTGGTACGTGACCCCTTCATAGCTAGAGCCTGAAGTCGGTGCCTAGTAGCACATAACTTCTTTCTTTTTTTTTTTTTTTTTACTCCTATCCTATATTTGTCTTATACTATTATTATATATTATTCTTTTCTGTTTACATTGCCGAGCCAATCAAGCATAATTGAAACAAGTATTCATCTTGAACATATTACTCATAATAATAAGTTATTTAAATTAAATATGCTATAAGGTTAGTCTTTGATCTTCTTATTTTCTCTAAAGAATATCTACATTTTTCAGTTTAAATAATTTTTACCAATTCAATAAAAATTATTAATTATTAAATTTTTCTAAATAATAAATTATTAATTATTAGATAAATTTATTTATTATTTTAATTCATTTATTCGAATTTATATTTATACTTGATAAACCTTAACTAAATATTATCAAACACTTCAATTTAATTACAATCTAACAAATTGTTAGATGATCTTAGAGTTAATTCTTCAGCTATTAATTACAAATTTCAACTCTAATAAAATTTAATTAATTAAAAATAATTATAATTATAATATTTTAATCTTTGGAAAGAGATACATCTAACATCTTTTGTATCTAAACTTTCTCGGAGCCTCCGAAACCCACGAGTTTGGGCCTGGAACCTTACAGAAACTAAAAGTCAGCTTGAGACTTGAGGAACCTTGGCCCAGAGGTAAAAAACCTAAATCAAAACACCAGCGTTCCTTCAAAATGTCTGAAGTCTCCAAAGGTGCAACATACGTGGGCCCCAAGTACATATGCCTAAACGCAAAAGGGCATTACGGTCCGCAAAGTACCCCACCAAATGCGTAATAGAGACGAGGAATATTCCTCTGATTCGTTCGGTTAGTGTTATGTTGATTCTTCACCTCTCCTTCCTTGATACTCAAGTACCTCAAAAACAGAGTTGCAACTTTATCATCTCTCATTTTCATATCCCCATTTCTCTCTCTCTTCAAAGTTCAAACTCTAAATCAACAACCAAGCAAGGCTATAGATCTGATTTTCTGTTCAATTCATTAATCAAACAATCAATCATGGCGACTCCTCAAGTTTTGCAGCTCGTAGAAGAAAGTCTTCTTTCATATCCTCTTCTTGATCCTCCTAAAGGTAACCTCTTTTTCAGTTTTTCTTCTCTCTCTCTCTCTCTCTCTCTATTTATGTTTTTATTCATTATATTGGGGTAAAGTTGCAGTCTTTATTTTGGGAAAGGCAAAAAATAGTTACTATTTAGGATTGATTGATTGATTTTTATATGAGAAATTTGAGATTTGCTTTAATTTGATTCTAATTTGTTGTTGTATTATGTTAATTCGCATACCCAGTTCCCATTTTTTCAGTTAATTTTGTTTATTGTTCTGTTTATCTGATTCTTTATTATTATTTCTTCTTAAATATTTCAATGTTTAAAGAAGTTGGTTTTTATTGATTTGTCTCCCCCATTTAATTGTCGGCAGGTGAGACTGCAAAGTCCCGAGGTCTTTCAATTGAGAAGAAGATTGAGTTCCTCGAGAGCTTGACTGGGAAAGTAATTTTCTTCCTTTTCTTTTCTTTTTTCTTCAAGATAGACTATAACTTTGATAGTTTATGATTTGTCGTATTTATGTATTTCAGGTCAGCAATAGAAGATCTCGGAGATTCATAAATGATCGTTTGTTGATGGAACTCGTTCCTCGATTGAATGCAGAAGAAATTAGAGGCTTGTTTGCTCCACCACCCTGGGGTAATCAGTAATGATATCTCTATAACTAGTTCTTCTGATGTTTAGCTCGTTGTTTTATGGTTTCTTAGGTGTATATCTAGACTCTTGTGTATGCCGAAGCTGAATATATTAATAGTTGCCTTTGACCAAGGCGAATAAAACAATCTAGAGATTAGGGAACCATTCTGCATTTACAATGGTAATTGAACTCACAATCTTGCCTATGATGCTGAAGTCAAGGAATAAATTGTTGCTGTCATAATTGAATTTCAAGGTGACCTAATTTATTGCTTAGTCTGGGGGGATCCCTAATCCTATTATTTAATCAGTAAAAAAGCTAAGGGTTTCATATTTTCATTTAATAGGTGAAATGTGATCAGCGCATGTGCATCAGGACCTTTCTCCTATCTAGGAAAAGAAAGAAAAAATCAATTGATGATGGATAGAAGATAATTTAAGGCAATCAATTACTATATATTTTTTCTTGTGCTTTAATGACTGCTTTAGCAGACCTTATAGAGTGCTGGTACTTTTAGGTTAAGATTGATTTCATGGGTACCCTCTTTGCAATAGTCTCTTCAGATTATTACTTTGATCATGAATCATCAATCGTATTAGCCTTGATTTTGGGTTCTTTTTACAGGCGATGACGTGCCTCTGTCACCATTTTGCATGACTAATGTGGGAGAGTGGGAGAAATTTAGGAATATAGACATGGACAAACAGGTTTCTTTGGCTTTTCTTTACCAAAGCATGTTTTAATCGTTGGATTTTCTCCACTGTTAAAGCAGATATTTCCTCTTCATTTTTTTTTTTATTGTTGCTGATATTTTGGAGTGATAATGTGACATTTGACAGGCAATATAAGCTTTTACAATGGTTTCTGATATTGTTCAATTGTTACTCATGAATTATTTCTTTGATATGTTATATATTAGTCGGTAGACCATCTTTTGATGGTAAATGTTTCTGAAGATGCACATATTATACGCTAAGAGAATTGATTTGGTATATAAAATGGCATTATGTTCTAATTGTAGTTTTCTTTTCTTGATTGCAGGCTCATGTTATTGATACCTTAAATAGCCCCTCCACAAAGAGGAGGGGTCGTGTTGATGCTGATAAGGTGGCTGTTTTAAATGCATGGCGTAGAATAGATTGCAGAACAAGAGAGGCACTTCGTCGTAGCTTTCTTACAGATCTAATTGAAGGCTATGAGGTGCATATTTGCTTTGCACTTGTTTAGAATGAATAAGGCCACTTGCAAGTAGTGTAGGCAAGTAGTGTAGGGTTTGGCTGGAATAGGTCTACTATACTAGAACCCAAATCGAGAATCTAAAGACTAGAGTTCAACCTGCTTAATCACTTAATAGTCAACTGTAACATGTGTTTCTGATAATTGGAATACATATTTGATACATCTAAAGAAGGGAATTTATATTCAGAAGAATTGGAACAGAAAGCTTCTAACCATGATTCAGTTATCCTTTGGTCATTGACTAACTAGTTATGTGATTGCTTGATATCAGTTACAGTACAAATAATAAGTTACAAGTCTCTTGTCTGCTGGCAACAGTTAGCCTAATAGCTTTTACTTATATCCCTCTATATGCCACTACCATATTCATAGAAATTCATACATGATCTTGTGTAATTTCTCTCTGTTGAGGTAGAAATCGCAATGTGTTCATTCTTCTTAAAAGCCATACTTTTATTCTATTTTTCTTTTTCAGGCATGCATACGGGCTTTCATTCATGAGAGCGGAGATGAAGTTCTTGCATTACGGGTTCAAGATCCCTTTCATAGATTGTTGCTGCATGGTGTATGTGAGGTAATTTTTGCCATTTGCTAAGGATGGCAAAACAACTTGCCTAAACTGTGCTGAACAAATCCCAAAAAAGTTGACTTCTTGTTGTTTGGACAGTAGAATGATTTGTGTAGAGAAAAATATGATCTACCATAGTTTGATTACATAGACGCGTTCAATTTAGTAATTTTTCCCAACCATATGACATCAAAATACTATGTGGGACTCATTAAGATCTCCGTATCTATGCAGTTTTACAACTTGGCATCGGTGACAGTAACAGAATGCAAGGACGGAGAGTCATTAAAGACAACTAAGATAAAAAAGAAGAAAATGGGTGGGGTTGATATCCCAAATATCACCCTGTCGCATTTTCTGAAAATGTCCAAGGAAGGTGTTTGGTGATCTAATTAGCTAGGAACTAAGTGGTGTTTATAAATAAAGCAGTCCATGATCCATGTAGGAACTCTGGGATCAGGGTGTAATATATTATCTGGATGTAACATTGATTCCCTATTTACTATTTCTGTACCATTTACAACGTGTGGTTTATGGACCTCCAGCATCCGACAAGCTGGAGCGTCTGAATGTACACTATTTGTTTCCAATCAACTAAAGGGGTTGATTGTAGGTTCATTCTTGACAATATAGGTTATTTTATTTCACCCTCCTATTGATGGTTGGATTTTACGTTTCAGTTGTTTTTAACCTCTTACCACTTGTGCTAACCCGACTATTGGTTATTCTGTGAAAATTTAACAGACTCCATTTGAACATGCATTGCATTTCGAGGCGGCAGAAGGAAGATAGGCCGAACAAACAAGCCCACTAAAAAATTAAAAATAAAACAAACACTACCTACAAGCAAGATGACAATGAGACCGATTTTGTATAATTCAATTTTCATCTGTTTAAAAACAAAAATATTTATTTTATTGCTCATCTTTGGGCGGGGCTAATACTGTTTATAATTTCTTTTTTTTAATATTTTTAATATTATTTTATTATACATATATTTTTTATTTATATATTTTTTTATATATAATTTATATATCACATAAAAAATAATTACAAATTAAAATATATAAATTAAATATAAACATAATAATAAAAATATATAATCAAGTTAGGATCGGATTCTAATTTGGATTAAAAAAAAAAAAAAAAACTCATTTGTTCCACCTAGCTCATTTATTAAATGAGACGAATAATTCGGGTGACGGCCGGACAAAATTGCCATCGAAGCTGTTGACTCTTCTAACTTCTGCTCAGTGTTCTTTTCTTTTATTTTTCTTATTCCTAACTTTCTTGTCCAAAGATCGCAACTTTCCTTCTGTGGGTGTGTAGAAGTAGAAAATGGAAAAACGACTCCTTAAATACTTTGTGGTATCTCTCTCTCTCTAGATATAAACAGGCATTTCTTTATACATCTGTTTTTGGTATTGATATGAATCGGTTTTGAGTTTTATTATTCAGGTGGACGCGTTCACTGACACGGCCTACAAGGGGAATCCGGCGGCGGTGTGTTTATTAGAGGAAGAGAAAGATGAGCAATGGTTACAAGCTGTGGCTTCCGAATTCAACCTCTCCCAGACCAGCTATTTGACTCCCATCACTCTCTCTGATACCTTTTCGTCAAATCCCAGGTTCCATCTTAGGTGGTTCACCCCTGTTGCTGAGGTACCACTAATTTTAGAATTATCTTCATGCATCTACAAGACTACAACATGTTAGCTGAACTGATTAGCATCCATCTCTTATTGATGTGCTTGTTTCTTGAACTCTGGTTTATTTTCATTTCTATTTGCAGATTCTTGATTGGTATTTCCGTAAAGTTGTTGTAAATTTCAAAATTATCAAATTCCTTTTTCGCAGGTTAAGCTTTGTGGTCATGCAACTCTAGCAGCTTCGCACACCCTCTTTTCTAATGGCTTGGCAAATTCTAATATAATTGAGTTTGTCACACTATCTGGGATTCTAACTGCTAAGAAGGTTCCAGAAATCAGTAATGGCGAAGCAAAAGATTGCTTTCTTATTGAATTAGATTTCCCTACTGTCTCAACTACTGAATTCAACTCTGCTGATCTTGCACCGATATCTAAAGCTTTGAATGGTGCTTCTATTATTGATATCAAGAGGATTGCTAGCGCTAGCTCTGATGACCTCTTTGTAACATCTCTTGTCCTTGTCCTTTAGACATCTAACATATCATTTACTAATTCTTGAGAGTGTAATGTTCTCTGAGCTTGAATGCCATGAATTGTGGCATTACTATGTAATTCATGATCTGGATATATGGCATGTTAATTTCATGATATGGATATATGGCAGCTTTTGTATTTAATAAGTAATTTGTTGCTTGTATGTAGCGTTATTTTATGCACCTAAATGAAGCTCTCTCATTTTCTGTAGATTGTGCTGCCATCTGCTAAAGCTGTTACTGAAATACAGCCACAGTTTGATGAGATATTAAAATGTCCTGGAAGGGGCATGATTGTTTCTGGGGTTGCTCCTTTAGAGTCTGGATTTGACTTTTATAGTCGATTCTTCTGCCCCAAACTTGGGATCAATGAGGTAAGTATGTTGACATTTGGTCTCAATGCAATTCCTAATTATTTTTGTTGCATACCTTACATTGCAATGGAAGGATTTTCACTACTTTATTGAAGTAATTCAAGGGAGTAATTCTGGCGAGTATTAAGTTCTGCAAACTAAACCAAATATGACAGCACCAAACTAGAATAGTTAGGAAAGAATTACCAACTTCAAATTGCTTCACAAAGAAAGAGTAAAATAACATAAAGATTAAAGATTGTTTTTTCCCTGCTTGGCTAGTTTCTATTTCAGCAACTCTTTTTTGCAACTTCCTATTAGTGGATTCTTGTTGGTCTAGGCATGACAATACTCAAGTCAGTACTGAAACTAATAAATGAAAATGAATCAGCAAGTATTTTATTTAAGTTTTTTACTGAATTCTCAGGATCCTGTTTGTGGGAGTGCACATTGTGCTTTAGCCCCCTATTGGGGCAAAAAGCTGGGAAAGTGCGATTTAATGGCATATCAGGTACTTTTTCTCCTCCCTGTCCTTGAATTTTTGTGGTTCAAAAATACACTAGTAGAAACATGGATATCCTTGAATTTCTGTGGTTCAAAAACACACTAGTAGAAACATGGACGATAGGTTTTGTAAATATATACATATTACTCAGATATGTTTAATTATTTTTGGTCAGGCATCACCTAGAAGTGGAATATTGGATATTCATTTGGATGAGCAGAGGCAGAGAGTGCTGCTGCGAGGGAAAGCTGTTACTGTGATGGAAGGCTCTCTTTTAGTTTAAGTTTTGGAGCTATTTCCATTATGTACTGTTTCTACTGCATGACTAAATTGAAATAATGGCAACCATTATATTGAAGAGTCTCTTTTAGTCTTAATTGAATTTTTGTATCTGAACACTTGTTTGACGCCTATACATCCTTTTATTTTTTCCCTCTGAATTTTGCATTTGGGACTATTCATTTGTTTCCAAAAATGACTATTCATTGTTTTAGTTCAAGGGCCACTATGGAAGTTGAAAATAAAAGCACGAGTGGATAAAACCATCCATAGAACTAATCACTTTTGTATTGATATGTTAAATGTGCTCTTGCAACGTTCAAAAAGCAGAGGAGGAAAAAATTAGATAACATTGGAAACAATTTCAAGAAGACATGTATTAAAAAGGACAAAAAGGAAAAACAAAGAATGAATCACAGTTCAAAAACTGTAGCATGAAATGTGATCTATGCTTTGACTTATTGGAGATGGAGAGGGAAAACCAAAAAATGAAGAAGAATTAAAACATGAAACTAAGACATGAAATAGAGGCAGATTTTTTATTCTTTTTCTTCTTCATTTTGAACAAAAGTTTCTACAGCTCCTCTCCAACTCTCTCTCTCTCTCTCTACATGTTTATATTCTTTCTTTCTTTCTCATTACTACTACCTCTCTAACTAGTCTCTAATTCTCACTCTAGTTACAGCAACAACAACCTCTCTTTTATAAATGAGAGAAATTAATACAAACCAAGAAGATTAATGCTGAGGTCCCTTTAATACAAAGTTCACTCCAAGATAATAAATGAAATCCTAGCTGCTAAAAGTCCACGAGTCAGTGATTTAGAGTCCAAATGCCCTAGCAGGCCAAAAAAAGATTCTAAAAGGCCAAACCCAAGTGACAACTCACCCATGAAAGTTGAAAGAAGGTTGCACTTTGTCACTCGGAGATCGAAAGTAGGTTGTATATCAAGGCTGAATTGATGATACAACAGGGACAAATTTGAAGAGAGTTGATCATTTGTGCCTAGTACAGTGTCAAGATTAGTAAGTTTGAGGCAAATTGTGAAGAGTGTTGGATCCTCTGATCTCAAATAAAGAGCAAAAAATCAATCATCAAACTGAAAATTGAAGTAGGAGATTCTCTGAATATATGAAAAGGCAAGATTCAATCCAATTAAAAGTGAATGAGCAAATGACAATCATGATTGTCAAAATCATATCCCATAAAATTAAAAATCAAATTAGAGATCTTAAAAATCAAATTAAAGATCGGATCGATTAGTTTTTTTTATTTTTTTAAAAAAATCATATCAAAAATCGGTTGAATCGATCAAATCATACTTATTCTTTTATTTGAGCAAGTCAAATTTTTTTATTTAATCAAAATAACGCTATTTTTAATTAAAAATAGTTTAACACTATTTTTAACTAAAACTGCATTGTTTTGTTCTTAAAATTTTTTTAATAAATCATTTTGCTTAAAGAAATTTGAACCCAAAATTTTTAAAAAATTTATTTCACTGTACAAACAAGTTTTGTTAATATTTTTTCAAACTTAATATTTATAATTATCAGATAATTTAATTAATTAATAAATTATATTATTACTTTTTTAAGATAATTAAACTCATTAAATTTAATATACTCTTAAAATATATATATATATATATATATATATATATATATATATATATAATTTTTTTTTGTGATTTGAAATTTTATTTTAATTATTATTTAATATTTTTGTTAACTATTGTGTATTAATTTATTTATTTTATATAAATATATTTTATTTATCATGTTTTTAATATGTAATATAATTATAATATATTTTATATTTATTACATATTTAATTTATTTATAATTTAATTCTTGTTAAATTTTTTTAATGACCAAACTATATAAATATTAAAAAATTAGAGAACAACAAGTATGACACTTGAGTTAATTTTTTTTCATATAATAATATATGATATAAAAAAAATATTTTTTATAATTTTATGTAAAATTAATTATGATAATTTTTATTTTATAATAATTAATTATTATTATATTATTATTTTAATTTTAATTGAATTAATTTTTTATTGTATAATAGAAAAACATAGATTAATGATTTTTTTTATTATATAATATTAATTTAATTATTTTTATTTTAGTTTGATTTAATTAGTTGAATTTTGATTGAATTTCTGACTCTTTAGTTATTTGCTTTATCGATTTTGATCTGGTTCTCTCTGATTTTCTGCTTCGTTAATTTTTTTATTGGTCTGGTTATGAGAATATTAGTCACAATTGTGTTAAAAAAAGAAAATAAAGTCAAATTACATTTAAGGAGAGTGTTGGAAGGAGGACAATCCACAGAGAATAAAAATAAAGATGAAAAACAAAATGTAAGTTAAAAGACTTATCAAATTAGAATGGCTTAATGTTAGCGGAGGTGGGTGAGCCTAAGATAAGAAGATTAATGAATCACGATAATAAATGAAGCCCAAACTTCTGAAAGTCCTCGAATCCAAAATGTCAACATGACTTCTATTAATACATCTATTGTGTTGAATCTCGACTTTATGTTCTGTTCTTTTCTTGGTTCTTGCTTCTTCTTGTCCAAACTCCAAAGCTAGCAATAGTACAAGTAGAAGTAGAATATGGGGAAGCAACTTGTTAAATACTTCGTGGTAATCTCTCTCTATATAGATATACACAAGCACAAGCATTTCTATATCTAATTTTGGAATAAATTGATTGAGTTTTAATTAGGTGGACGCTTTTACCGACTCGGCCTTCAAGGGGAACCCAGCGGTGGTCTGCTTATTGGAGGAAGAGAGAGACGAGAAATGGTTACAATCTATGGCTGCCGAATTCAATCTCTCTGAGACCTGCTTTTTAATCCAATCCAATGCTGTTTCTTCAAATCCCAGGTTCCATCTAAGGTGGTTTACTCCTGCTGCTGAGGTAATTGATTGCTGAATTAATTGTTCATAAAAAATGTCTCAATTCGAAGCATCTCTTTTTTGGGTTTTGTTTATTTGTATAGTTTGAGGGCTAATTTCATTTGTATTTTGCTTATTCTTGATTTGTTAGAGTTATCCTAAATTTCGAATTACCAATTCCCTTTTGCAGGTTAACCTTTGTGGTCATGCAACACTAGCAGCTTCACACACACTCTTTTCTAATGGTTTGGTTAATTCTAATGTAATCGAGTTTGTCACACTGTCTGGGATTCTAATTGCTAAGAAGGTTCCAGAAATCAGTAATGGCGAAGCAAAAGATTGCTTTCTTATTGAATTAGACTTCCCTATTGTCCCAACTACTGAATTCAACTCTGTTGATCTTGCACCGATATCTAAAGCTTTGAATGGTGCTTCTATGATTGATATCAAGAGGACTACTACTGAGGATGACCTCTTGGTAATACTTGTGTTCTTTCCTCTCACACATCTTATAATCTCATTTGCGTTTTCTTGAGTTGAAATAAGCTCTGAACTACTTATTTAATTTGGCACGATTCATCATATTACTATGTTTTCTTTTGAATCTAAAAGAGTTTTTGTATGCACCTAATTGAAGCTTCACATTTTCTGTAGGTTGTGTTGCCGTCTGCTAAAGCTGTTGCAGAATTTCAACCTCAATTTGATGAGATACTCAAATGTCCTGGAACAGGAATGATTGTTTCTGGGGTTGCTCCACCAGAGTCTGGATTTGATTTTTATAGTCGATACTTTGCTCCCAAAATTGGGATCTATGAGGTACAAGTCCTTTCATTGCAATAATATAGTGAGTAAATCAATTAAGTTCTTGACTGTAGTTGTTAAGCTTGTGCCATGAGTATCAATTCCTGCAAATTAAATTGAATACCGCAAGGAAAATAAATAAACTTAAAATGCTTTAAGAAAGAAGAGTTACCTAACAAAAAGGCTGCTTCTTTTCTTCCTTTGCTAGTTATCTGTCTGGGATACTCGTTGTGCAACTGTTCATTACTGAATCCTTGTTGGCCATGGTGAATTGTGGCAGTGCTAAAATCAGTAATGAAACATAATATTCTCTTATGTTTACATGTTTGAATGCTTCAGGATCCTGTTACGGGGAGTGTACATTGTGCTTTAGCCTCCTATTGGAGCAAGAAACTAGGGAAGTGCGATTTTATGGCATATCAGGTTCTTGCTTCACTCTCGAGCGCAAACTTCTTGTAGCATTTCTAAGTTTGAAACATACTTATAGAGACAGAATGTAATTTTTGTAAGTTAAATATGACTCAGATTGTTTAATTAACTCTGGTCAGGCGTCAACTAGAGGTGGAGTATTGAACATTCATTTGGATGAGCAGAGGCAGAGAGTGCTGCTGCGAGGGAAAGCTGTTAGTGTGATGGAAGGCTCTCTTTTAGTTTAGATTTTGGAGCTATTTCCATTATATTGAACATTCTCTTTTGTTCTTAATTGAATTTGTTGAAGCATTTAATCAAAATTTAAATAAGTGGTTATTTTGAGAGGATGTATCTTATCATCTCCTAATAACTACCTTCTATGTCTTAAAGAACATAAATATAAATACGCTAAATTCTATGGAAGATTTCTTTTTTTTCAAGATAGAAACAACTCTCTTCTTCCTACTTTTTCTACTTACCTTCTCTAATTTATCTTTTTACTGCAATAACGTGTAAACAAGTTAATCAATTCTATAAAATATTTTTAAGTGCTCAAAGGTTTAATTTACTAAGTGCAAAATAAATTAGACATTGGGCTTCATTGTATCCTATAGACAATTTTATAGAATTGTCATAAAGAAAGTGAAAGTGTTTATTACATGCCTTAAAGCTTCCATTGATTGTTAATTAATTTTCTTCATTTTTAATACTTTGTTCTATCAGAATTTTTGTATCTGAAAACTTGTTTGACGCTAGTCGTCTTTTTTTTTTTTTTTTCCTCTGAATTTTGCTTTTGGGACTATTAAATGCTATTATCAAATGACTATTCATTTGTTTCCAAAATGACTATTCAATAATGCACTATGTGTCGTTACTTTAATGACTAGGGGTTAATGGCTTTAGTTCCTTGATTCTGAGCATTCAAGACCTGCTGAGGAGGGAGTGTTTAGTAAGTGTTGAACATATTTACAGGGGGCAAATTATAGCATGGATTGGTTGACTCATCTTGGTATCAAATTGCATATTAGTATGTATTACTTTGATGATCCTCTCTAGGGGCTGTCTAATCTCCTTCTTCATGATATATGTGGGATTTCCAATATTTTCAGAATAGAATCGATTAAAAAATCAGTGAAGACAGAGGATCAGAGAATTATAAGTTCAACTATAATTGAATCGGTTAAATTAAAAAAACCGATATACATATATATTTGTATATAATTTAACATTTATTATATATATGATGAAAATAAATATAATATAATTATGGTTGAATAAAAAATTTATATAAGATTATATTTTTTATAGTGTCAATTTAATCATATTAAATTAAAAATTATATATATAATAAACTATAAATATTCACTTGTTTAAATATTTACTTTACGGATCATAATTTTGGCATCGAATAAAATTAAAATGAAACAACTGAAGTTCTCTTATTTTTTTTTTAACTCAAAACGACATATTTTTACTTGATAAAAATAACATTTTTTTATCAAAAAATTAATCCATTCGAACTGAAAAAATTGTTTGATTCAACCGATTCGATTGATTCACTGATTTTTTATTTAATTTTTCAAAAATAAATAAAAAATGATTAACTAATCTGATTTTTAATTTAATTCTCAATTTTTTAATTCAATTAATTAGCATTGATTTCTTATCCTAAAATATGCCTAATGTAGGGTTCTTGTCTTTTCCATATTATAAAAAAAAATAATAATAATGCAACTGTGTGTCGTTTAGGTGAAGCTGCTGTCACTTAAAAAGACGACACCTGTCTTCCACCACAATTGACGTGCCGTCCATTAATGAAAAAAAAAACGACATGCCATTTTAAAAATGAGAATGACTGAATTTTCAGACAACGGCGTTAATTAGAAGTGATCTCCGTTCTGTTTTCTCTCTTTTAGCTTGCTTTCTTCTCCAATCTTTAAATCAGCAACAGTCTTCCAAATTCATACCAGTTTCATCTTTCTCTCTCTCCAGTGGGTAAAACATGGGAAAAGTCAAATACTTTGTGGTTCTTTCTCTGTCTCTGTCAACTGTATCTTTAATTTTCTGTATGTATCGGAGCTTATGAGTTTATATTTGAGCAGGTGGACGCGTTCACCGACTCAGCCTTCAAGGGCAATCCCGGAGTTGTATGTATATTAGAGGAAGAGAAATCTGAGCAATGGATGCAAGCTGTGGCCTCTGAGTTCAACAGCCCCACCACTGGCTTCTTGACTCCAGTGACTGAGTCCGATGATGTTTCTTCAAATCCCAGATTTCATCTCAGATGGTTCACTCCTGTTGCTCAGGTACTCTAATGTAATTAAGTAATTTCCCTTTCTGATTTCTTTCCATATATAGTAATAACAAGAGGAATTCTAAATCAAGAAATACCAAAATTCCCTACTTTTGCAGGTCAAACTTTGTGGTCACGTAACATTAGCGTCTTCACATGCTCTGTTTACTAATGGGTTGGTGAATTCTAATATTATTGAGTTTGTGACTTTGTCTGGGGTTTTAACAGCTAAGAAGATTCCTGAAATCTTTACTTCTACTCAAAATGGTGAAGCGAAAGAGTGTTTTTCCATTGAATTGAATTTCCCAACTGTCCCAGTAGCAGAATTCAACTCTGTTGATATTGCCATAGTTTCTAGAGCCTTGAATGGAGCTACCATAATCGACATCAAAAAAACTACTCCTGCAGATGACCTCTTTGTAATATATATTCCTTGATGTTTTTAACCTTTTGGCTGTTGTATTTGTTTTCTCTGTTATATGCATGAAGAAGCTTGTATTTATTATGTAGGTTGTGCTGCCATCTGGTAAAGCTGTTGCAGAATTACAGCCGCGGTTTGATGAGGTATTAAAATGTCCTGGAAGGGGAATCATTGTTTCTGGAGTGGCTCCGCTGGAGTCTGGATTTGATTTTTACAGTCGGTTCTTCTGCCCCAAATTCAAAGTCAATGAGGTAAACATACATACACATGCTGCTGGAATTTCTGTATTTGGTAGCTTGAGAACCTATGTATCTTGGATATGAATCTTTGCTTGATGACTGGTCCTACTGCTGTTGAGTGTTGACAACACTAACACCAGTGAATTCCAATAAATCTGCGAATAATCTCTCTTATATTGTGAATTTGTGTTCTTCAGGATCATGTTTGTGGGAGTGCACATTGTGCTTTAGCACTCTATTGGAGCAAAAAGCTGGGGAAGTGTGATTTTTTAGCATATGCAGTACTCTCTTCCTCTCTGTCTCTCTTACCCACACTTCACACTCTAAATAGGTTTTGTAAATAATGTATTAATCTCATTGTTTAAATTTATCAGGCATCACATAGAGGTGGAAAATTGAATGTTCATTTGGATGAGCAAAACTCTAGAGTGCTGCTGCGAGGGAAAGCTGTTAATGTTATGGAAGGATTTCTTCTAGTTTAGATTTGGAGTTGCTCCCATTGTGCATATGTGACTTAAAATAAAAAGCAATAACTCTTTTGCTCTTACCTATTTGAGATCTGAATTCATATATTCTCCAACTTAAAAGTTTCAATCATTTCTCTTTTCTGTTTACAACAGTTAATTGGGGATTCCTTAATTAACTTATTAAAGATTTTGTAATCCCATGCGTAATCCTAATTTTAATTAATAAAAAGCATCATAAATTTTTTATTGTATAGATATTGCTATATTAAATTTCTCATGCAACATTTCTTAATCACCTTTAATTGACAGTGAATCAAGAATTTATTGCTATTATCTAAACCAAGAGCACTTATCTGCATATAAAATCACTTCAATTCCCCTCTATTTCTCAAGGCATCTCTCCTCAAAGAAATACTAATAGAAGCATTCATAGCATTTGGAGGCAGTTTTGGCCTTTTGGGTGCAATTACATAGGATTGCAGAGCCATTTCCAATGAATCAAGATCAAGTTACTCCTCAGGTTTATCCAAATTTATCTCTATAATATATAATATATTTTGAATTTTCTTTTATCTAATTATTAGGATTAAACTATAACCCCAAATGAAAAGGAATTAAAATATCGTTGTCTATGGCTGCAGATTTGTGTTCTGAAAATGAACCTGAAATGTGAAGCTTGTCAAAAGAAAGTTAAGAAGCGGTTGCAAAAGCTTCATGGTAATTAAGTCTAATATAATCAAGGTCATCATCAGCTCTAAAAGAAATCAACTTCTAACAATGAACTAATATTTTTTTTCTCAACTGTTTGGTAGGTGTGCATACTATCAACATAGATGCAAATGAGGGAAAGGTGACGATCTCAAGCACAATAGACCCTCACATATTGGTAAAAGAGTTGGCAATGGCAGGGAAGAAAGCGGAACTTCTTTGGGATTTACAAAACGATGCTCAAATTAATGGATTTGATCTTCTTCAAAGAGCTCAACTGGCTCAAATTCAAGAACTGGCCAAGAATCCAAGATTGAAACAATTGGAGTTAACCTATTCTAGGAAAATAAACATGATTTTCAAAGAAATTGATGACTCAAGTCACGGTGATCATGACCACTCTGCAAAGATCATTATGGATAACTTGCAAGAGCCTAAATTCCAAACTGGACCACCACCTACCAAAGTTGCTGGTCCTGGTGCAGGTCATTGTGGTAATGGTGGTAACCACCAGGGTGGCAGCAGCAGCAGCAGCGGTGGTGGTGGTGAATGTAGTCATGCAATGAAAAAGACTCCACCTTATTGCCACCATGATTTTGAATTTAATTGTGGTGGCAATAGATGGTTAGAGGAGAAAGCACAGAGGCCACTACTTTCATCCAATTATGTTCTTCCTCCATCGCCACCTCCCAATTGCCCTGCCTATGTTCCTCATACACAACCACCCGTAAACACTCTATATGCCGACGTAAACTGTGGTGAGGAACACAAGACTTGCATGATTATGTGAGCATTGGAAAAATCTTTTACTAAAGAAGTTTGATTTATGGTTTTTTTTTTTTTCTTCTTTTGCTATAAATGAATAATAATGGGTTTAGTATTTTCTAATACTTTTATAGATTTAGATGCAATAAAAAAAATATTCTTAGCAACTTTTGATGTAATTCTCTTTATACTAATAAGCAATAAACTCAATATTACATATTATATTATCTTAATATATATGAATATGCATTTTGTGTTCTTAATTTCAAAACCTTGAATAATTATTGTACTTTAAATTTAAAATTAAAAGTAATTATTGTGATATTTTAATTCAGTGATGTTACAATGATACCCAATAATCTGAATAATTTTCCATAATTGATCGAAATTTGAAACTAAACTTTGATGGTAAACATGAATAGTGTAATTTGGCTTAAATCAAATAGGAACTTAAGTTGAAATTAGCACATGAGGTTTGTTTCAACAAAACAGAGGAGCTAAATCCCAATCTCTTGTTTTCCATATCAAATTGTAGTAAATTATCCTCCATTTGATGCCCACCAATCACGATTGATGTTCTCGCATTGACCCCACCATCCACAAACCCCAAGCACCACAAGTCCACGCCATCCTTTTCAATCCTCACCATCGAATTGGATCCAAAAATCCTCCAAAACACATCTTCATTATCCATCACCAAGTCAATGGTCGGGACTCCAGGTCCCACACGCGTACTAATAACATCACTCGCTTGATAACACGCATCAAATGGCTTCACAGCACTAGTTACCGTGAGGTTCAACCCAGCAGATTCATTCACGAATGCCTCTACAAAAGCCTTGTAAATAGAGCTTTCTAAAGTGGTATACGAAGTGTCGGTGCTGAGCTTGGTTCCACCAAACCCGTTCTCATCGAAGGATAGTTGCGAGATGTTGAATTGAATGGGATTTCCGTTGACTTTGATTGAAGTCAAATTAATGTAATACTCATCAGACGGCTGTTGGTTGTAGGATATTACGGTGCTCCCAACTGGATTCAAAATCAGGGCAGTGTAAACAAGTGACTTTGAGATATCAACTTGAGGAGAAAAGTAGTAGGGCCCACTAGTTCCAAAGAATGCCACTCCATGCTCTGTGGTAGAGCCAGAGAGACAAAGCGCAAAATAGCTTGGAGAAGAGAGGGCGTAGCTAATTTGCGCAGGGAGCGAATGTTTGGACCTGCCCAGTGCAGCTAATCCAGTAACCTCCTTAGCAAGTCCATTCAGAAGAAAGGTCGATGCACAAGAGAAGACGAACTCTGATATCAGACTCAATTGGCCGGTAGTTGAGCCGTCGGTAGTGGGCAATGCGAGAGAATCAATTACTGCGGCGCCGAGGGTGGCTTGGCGAGTGATAGGGTTCTCGGGGTAAAGAGAGCAGCTGCCATTGCTGCAAGCGACAGAGTGAAAGGAATTGCAGAGAGAAGAATCGCATGGGATGTTTTGGCAAGTGGTAGAGTTGTAGCGTTTGTTGGAGCAATCGAGCCAGGTAAAGGATGCGCCTAGGTCTAGATGTAGTTTGGTGGGTTGGAGTGGAGTTTTTAAATGAAGTGTGATGGTGTATAGAAGGGTTTGGGGATCTTTTTGAATGGGTGCTATAAGTGCGGTTTGGGTAAAAGCTGGACATAGGAGAGCCAAGAAACAGAAGAAGATGATCATTCTTTCCTTTCTCTGTTTTTCTTTGAAAGAGTTTTTTTTTTTTTTATGGAGGAGAGAGAGAGAGAGTAAAAAAAGGAAATAATTAAGGTGAGTACGAAGAACAGGGTGAATCGATGTTATGAGTAAATAACACCCAAGGTGACGAGGCGAGGTATTGTTTGGTCGGTGAATGGATACTGTACCAAACAAGTTATTAATGTTGAAGTGATGTTAAATTGAATCCAGCCCATTTCGTCAGTTCACAGAAAATACATCAATGGACAATTAGTGTTGTTTCATGTACAACAAGGCTTATATAATCCAAGACTGACCCAAAATATAATCTCACCTGTGGGCCTTAAAATTTAAACAATTTTTCTGTTTTTTCCTTTTTTTATCTATAAGAATTTATAAGTCTTTGAACAGGTAATTTAATATATATTTACAATAATTCGGATACTCTATTTTATTTTATTATGTGTTTTATTTTATATATTATATTTTTTAAAAAAATATATTAATTCATTTAATATTTTTTTATAAATAATATATTATATAAAAAAAATATATAAAATAAAATATAAGACACATAATAAAATAAAAAATTTAAAAATATTGTAAAAAATTATGAACATTTGGAAATGTGAGTGAAATTCCCTTTCATTATCTAAAGAGAAAACTTGACGCCATTGCTAATGGATTTACTTATAATTTTATCCATTAATGCCTGACTTTCTAATAATAATATTTGATTATTAATAGATAATTGATTTATTGAGTTGCTTAAGAGGCTATCACCTTTGAATGTCCCATTTTCTCAACCAGTGGGCACCCAAATCAAAGTCAATCGCCACAAAATCTTGCCATAAAATATTATGTATTAAGAATGCTAACTTCACAATCAATGCTACCTGATCTTACTTAGTAAGCTAAAACACTACCCAATTAACTAAGTACTTTCCACAAAAATGAAATTAGGATAAGTTTGATAAATCCTAATGTAATTAAATATATTTTTATGTGCAATATTTTTAACATGTTTTTCACTATATAATTTATTTTTATAGTGGATAAATTAGAATATTTACAATGTAAAGTAAATTCACAAATCAATAAATAATTTTATTTTTTATGGGCATCGAACTTGGGATATTAATTTATTTCATTACAACTTATTAAATATAATTTTAATATAATAGATTTTATCTAATATTTACAAACAAATTTTCTTATCTTCACCAAAATAGACATATCAGAAAACAAAATAAATGATTATATTATATCTTAAAATATGTCTAAATTTTGAGAATTTGAAATATATCATTGACTAAATTTATATTATTACTAGTTAATAACCATTATTTTTGTTGAATATTAACAAGAACATATTAATATGCATAAATATATATTTTTTCATTCTATTAATTTGGATTCATAATATTAGTAAGGTAAAGTACATATGAACATGAACCATTATTTGAAAAAAAAAAAATCCCCTAAAAATGAATTCTTACATAAACTATATGTATTATTATCATTTATAAATATGCCTCTATGCTTAGCTTTTTTATGTTAACATGCCGTTAACAGATATGATCTCGATCTCACATAGTCAAAGTCAAAATAAAAGAAGCCACATTCTAGAGATTTATTGTAGTAGCCGTGTTTGATATTAACCTTTTGGTTGTGGCCTGTCCAAATTAATATAAATAGATGGGCAAGCCACTCAGCCACTACCCATTTCTACACCTCCAAGGCTCCAATGGCTACCTTAATTCAATACATTCTCTTTTTCTTCCTCTTCCCATCTGTTATTATTGCACAACAATCATTCCGCCCTAAAGCCCTTCTCCTTCCTGTTTCAAAAGATGCTTCTACTCTCCAATATGTTACCCAAATCCACCAAAGAACTCCTTCATTACCCATCAACCTTGTCGTTCATCTCGGTGGCAAATTCCTCTGGGTGGACTGCGACCAAAATTACACTTCATCAACATACCGACCAGCTCGTTGTGGTTCAGCTCTTTGCTCATTAGGTGGAGCCAATGGTTGTGGTAATTGCTTCTCAGGACCTAGACCTGGCTGTAACAACAACACTTGCGGCGTTTCACCTGACAATCCTATAACTAACACTGCCACCGGTGGTGAACTTGCTACAGATATTGTCTCTGTTAATTCCACCACTGGATTTAACCCTGGTCGTGCAGTGACAGTCCCAAGATTCTTATTCTCTTGTGCACCCACTTTTTTATTGCAGGGTCTTGCTACTGGTGTTGTGGGTATAGCTGGACTTGGCAGGACTAGAGCTTCATTTCCTTCTCAATTTTCCTCTGCTTTTAGCTTCCATAGAAAATTCGCCATTTGCTTAGCTTCTACACCTTCAGTAAAAGGGGTCGTATTCTTCGGCGATGGCCCGTATAATTTCCTCCCCAATATTCAATTCACGTCTCAATCATTAACCTACACACCGCTTTTTATAAACCCTGTAAGCACAGCCGCAGCTTTTACTCAAGGAGAGCCTTCTGCTGAATATTTCATTGGCATAACCAAAATCAAAATCAACGACAAAACTGTTCCGTTAAACGCAACTTTGTTAACCATTGATAGCCAAGGAAATGGCGGAACAAAAATAAGTACAGTAAATCCATACACAATCTTAGAGTCTTCAATTTTTTCTGCTGTTACTGAGGCATTTATAAGTGAGGCTGCTACTATGAATATTAGCAAAGTGGGTTCTGTAGCACAATTTGATGTGTGCTTTAGCTCAAAGAATGTGCTTAGCACACGATTAGGCTATGGTGTGCCAACCATATCTCTTGTATTGCAGAATGAGAATGTGATTTGGAGGATTTTTGGTGCTAATTCAATAGTGCAGGTAAGTGATGATGTGCTGTGTCTTGGATTAATTAATGGTGGATCAAATCCAAGAACATCAATTGTAATTGGAGGGTATCAATTAGAGAACAATTTGGTGCAGTTTGATTTGGCTACTTCAAGACTTGGATTTAGCTCTCTGCTTTTTGGTAGGATGACTACATGTGCCAACTTCAATTTCACCTCCATAGCTTAAGAGTTTCCTCAATCTTCATTAAATTTCTATATTCTAGTATATGTACTTTCTTTTGATTTAGTGTGGTGTGACCCATTTTATTATTTTTCTTTTTGATGTATTAAATCAATAAGCCACCATGACAGATGATCACCTGGCATGATATTTATTTGATGCACAATAAATATATATACTTCACAAAAATTATTAAATATGTTTGATTATTAAAAACTTATTTTTTATTTTTGTTTTCAAAAATTAAGTTAAGATGACCATAAAATTCATTTCGAATATAACTGGCTGATCTATTATCCGTGTTTAAACTTTAAACTGGGTCTACGTTGGCCCAGTCCTATAACTTCAGACTGAAACAAGGGCGGGTTGATGCAATTGGTTATATGTGAGGAGCCTTGCACTCCCTCGTTATACTTGTAATCAAATTGACTCAAATCTTTAACATATATATGAGTTAATAATTGCATAATGATGGCGATTTTACCCAATAAAGTTGTATCGGAGTTGTTCAAATAAAATTTATTGGTGTAATATGTTTTCAAATAATTACTAATTTACCATTATTATTAATTAAATGGAAAATGGAATTAAATCTGAAATATTTTCAAATTAAATTCAAAGGTTATAAATGAGATCCAAAAGAATCTGAGAGGACAAATTTACCCTCACTTGTCTTCTCATAAAAGGCCTTATATTGTATTATGTACTCTGTCCTAATTGTTAACATATTAATTCAAAGTTCACAAGAGAAAGATATTGGCAGTTGGCACTAACACCATGTTAGGAGTGTTCAGCAGTGAGATTGTGACAGCACCGGAGGAGCTTTTAATTTGGTATTGTAAATAATCTAGTTGCGTGTAGAATAGAGTGCAAGTAATAAAACAAGCTCCTGTATGTATCCAAATTCAGGAAGTGCCCGTTCATTGTGCTTTTGCTTGTTAGAAAGCAAGCCATCAGGGGGAAAGCATTCCTTCAGGGATCATTGCTTGATACTTTCATTAAAGAATAGATCATCCAGACTTGAACAACACAACATGCATCCTTTAATAGATTATAGAAACATCTAGTTGCCATCACAATTCTTTTTGTAGAGTTAAGAATGCAGCAGTAAGAATACTTGGAGTGCCAGGTGCTACTGGAACTTGATGCTTAGCTCTAACCTCCACCTTTCTCCTTCTATGTCTAATATTAAACTAGAGGAAATAATTGAACAGAAATTTACAATCGAAATAACCATACAATTTGGTAAATGGTGAGAAGAATTTTAAGGCTTTATAGAAAACGGCATGACAAAACAATTGACAGAAAATGACTTGCTGTAGATAACTCCGTTGTTTGTACTTGTAACTAGCCCCTATTGAAGAAAAACTAAAAAAAAAAAAAACAAATATATTGCTAATAATACAAAGTGAACCTTGAGCTGATTATTGGGGAACAGCTAGAATGTACGATTCTATGTAACTTATTAGCTACTATGGCCAAGAACGCATTCTAAAACTCCATTCTAATTGGGTAAAGAAGCAAACAGGGAGCACGCCACAGGCATGATAATTACTCACAGCATAATTCATGTTAATCAACCATCACTTGCGCCGTGAAGAAACTCTCTGCTGATGAGCCTTGATATCATTCTGAATTCTATCAGCATACATAGGCAAGCGAATAATCTCATCAATCTCCTTAAACAAGACATCCTCATTAATGTTATCTCTTATGCTCCGCATTACCTGATTACAAGTCATAACAGCTTTTCATTGGTTCAAAGCATTGAAGAAGCATATCAGGAGGAGCAAACGCAACAGAATAACTGAAACCTTTCTATAGGTATTGAACTCATTTGGGGTTGATTTGTCTGTCCTAATCCGCATAAAGATCCATAAGTGCCTCTCAGAATCCCAAGAGCATTCTACAATCTTCCCTGAATATGAAGACAGATCTGATGCATCTGTATGTTACGTGGATCAGAACATCAGACATATTATCAGAACTAGATATGAATTGCACCGGTGCACATTAAATTTGATGTGAAAATGAAAAATAAAAAAGATTTATTTAATAAATCCCTAAGACAGAAATAAATCAAATAAAATTTTCAGGAAAAAGAGTGGGAAAACAAATTGCAGGAATACATATAATTTGTTGGCACCACTGAAATATACCAGCAAAAGAAACCCACCATGAAAGACGATTCTATTTCCCTCCATTAGCTTCTTTCTTCCATGTTCATAAAGAAAAAGAAGTTGGTGATTATGAACTCCCAACTGCAATAATAAACATCAATTATGTTGGATTAATCATTCTGTCAAGCAAATACACTTCAATCCAATGAGGAAAAAAAGAGAGAGTAAAACCTCGAAAAGAAAGTCAACTGAATTCATGTGAAGATATTTCCACTTTAGAAGCCCTTCATGCGTGCGGGGAACATAAGGATCATCCCATCCCTGCCATTGAAATTGTTAGTATCTGCTCCACAACCTAGTGATAAATTGAAGGCCCATCATAACAATCATGTTATAAGCATTTTAGACTCACTAAATGAGTAATGCAACATAAAGAAAAGGCTTATGGCAATTAAATCATCCTAACACAATGCTGACCAAAAGGGGTTGAATAACATTGCTCAAACATCACAATGATGCTCTTCAAGTTGGGAAAACTAAACCAACCATAATGTTTGTTTGTTTTATCCTCATTTCCTTAACCATGCAATAAATCCATATTTTATATTACCAAAGATCAATTTAAAAGGAGAAAAAAAGAGAAAGGAGGTGAAAGAGGAGGAGGAGGAGGAGGAGGAGGAGGGAAGAGAGAGACAGAGAAAGAGACTGAGTTTGAAATAAAACAGTTAAGCCCTTCAGCTGTGCAGATCCAGTCAGATATGTCAAATTTGTAAGGTAATTTGTGGTCTGTTCTGTTGTGCTTAACCAGGTACAACTAATTTGACCAGCCATATTTGCTCAATTCCCAAACTGCTTCTTAAGCACCTGAAATATGAGACCATCTGCTTCATGTGTAAGCCCAGGAATGAATTGCTTTAGAAGCTTGTCAACAGTAGACAGTAGCCAAAAGTCCTTTCTTCTCACCTGACAAAAACATCCCACCTCTAAATCAGTTTTCCAGTAAATGCAGGTTCTGTGAATAAAATGGGTTGGAGCTAAATGTTTGTGGCTTTCCAATACATACACTAAATGGTTCCAAGTCATATCTATAGTATGGGTTCATGCTCTTGGAAAGAGCCTCTCGCTCCGATTTTCGAGGTTCAATCACTTCTTTAACAAGCATCTTCCACCTTTCATGGAAAGGTAGCTGCAAAAATGCTATCTAATTAGAAGATGAAATTTTAGAAAAAACTCTTGAAAATAAAATACAAAAAAAAAAATCTTCATTGATTTACAAGTTGACATTCAAAGCAAAAACTGATTCAGAGATAGAAGGAAAACAAATGCTTCTCATAAACAAACAGTGTTTCTGCATGCCATGTTAGGCCCATGTATTAGCAAACTGTAATGTGAAGGCACTTGCTATAATCAGCAGAAAAAGGCAGCAAGACCAGCAACAATTTTCCACATGTTTCAAATTAAGCGTCAGACTATATTTAGTTTCAGCATTATCAATTGACCACACTAGCATTCAAAAATATTTTGATGAGGACCCTAGAGCTTCTAGAAGGTATACAAAAGTTATTACTTTGTTGCACGTCACAGAAACTAATTTTAAAGTTGCATGCCAAACTTCAAATAACATATGAGCGCCTATTTTCTGCAAAAAAAAAAAAAAGTGACTCTTGCATCACTGATTGAAAGTTTTTCCCATCACAGATGACAAATAAGACTGAAAAGGTTTAGAGCAAGTAATCAGTCTCAGTCAGTTGGGAACACATTTGTAGGCCCATAAACGATTGGAAATTCGGTGTCTTAAACATTGCCCTGGTCAGTAAATGGTTGTCACATTTTGAAAGAAAATTTGCATTCAATCACTTTATAGCTAAGCTAACCTCTATTATGGATGTTTGGTTAATTGCCATCACATCATAAATGAGATATCTTCTCTCTTGCTTTTGTGTTTTAGAGTCTGTATCAATAACCATCTCTCCATCAAGTAATGTATAGTGATGAATCTGATCTAGCACACCCTGATAAGGGGGAAAAGGCAAGAGAGTGGCAAAGAACAAGTACTTATCTGTCAAAAATGCTGCAGATGAAAATCACAATATCAGAAATATTCATGGCAAGAATACATGCACACACACCTTATTTGTGTTTTTGCATGGGAACCGCATGTCAACTCTTCGGAAGTAAAAATTCCTATCAATTAAGTAACATCCTTCCCTAGTTATTAGCATCATGTATCGCGTCCCATCAGCCTTCCATGTCGCATAATAATATCGCTGTCTTAAGAGTTGTAAGTTATCCCTGCATATTACATTGAAAGAAAGACAATTATGTAGTGATACTCCAAAATCAGCACTGGAAAAGATTACAATACAGAGACCAGATTCCAGGAGCTTTTTCTCACTTGAAACAATAACACAAGATTATAATTCATAAATCAAACAGAAGCACCTGTCTATTTCTTCTTCTGGAAAAAAGGAAACTTGCATGTTTAGACTTTAGCCAATATTAAAAGGATTTCATAAAATTGGAGAGAGTATGGTAGCCATCTTCTTTACATCTCAAAAATTCAGTAATAATACATATATATATGTAATATATATATCATGCTACACCTATCACATTTTTTGTTTTCTTTCTCTTCGTCCCAGTATAGATTGACAACATTTAAGACCATTAATATTCCCAAATGCCAAAACCAGGATCTTACCTATTGAGAGAAACTGGGTGGGACCCTGGAAAGTGTAGATTTCCCCTTGCCTAAATATCAGCAAAACGGTTATGCAGAAGTGATTATAAATCAGAAGAGAAATGCCCACTATATCAAATACAAAAAGAAGAATTGCAAATCAACAATACTTAAACTTAGGACATGATAAATTCAAAGATTCAAGTGAGTTTTGGATTAATGCTTAAACTTCATTACTTCTTTCAACAGACTACTGCTGCCCCTTATAGAGAGAAGACTGTATTTTTCAGTGATAAAATACAAATCTTATATGAAAAGAAGTAGAATACATCATTGAAAATTCCTCTATACAAAATTCATTCAAATATAGAAAAAGGATTGTACATTTTGGCCGCATAAATACAAATATCATATAAAAACGAGTAGAATAAAGAGTTTGGAAAATCCACTATAACAAAAACATCTATACATATGCCAAGTTGGGGACTTAAAGCCATCCCACTTGATATGACAAAAGAAGTTGGCAAAATCAAGAATAAATTGAATGAGCTATTAATGTCTCAACATGTGATTATAATGAATTATGTGAAACATCATTTTTTAAGCCTGAAACATATTGGAAATAGAATTTAAAAAAAAAAAAAAAAAAGACCTCTTTGGAAACAACTCGGAAAATATAGATTTAGTTTAAGAAGTTAAAAATGATAATATAGATTTAATTACATTCAAATACCAGGATAATGAATACTGCTCATTATATAAAGAAGATATTGAAACTGATAAAGTTGAATTTGAATCCATCATTGTATATGTACGCACAAACACACAAAAGAATAAATAAATAATTAAGTACAAGCAAGGAAAACAGAAAGCTTCTCAAAGAGCCTACCGGTACTCCCAGTTTAAGTAATTGATAGCAGATTTGTCGCATTGCTTTTAGTTGGTCAGAATACACAGCACCTCCCAGCAGATCATCATTCGTCATTACACGATTCTCTGTGCAATCCTCCTAATATGTATGAAAGAAAACGTTTCTATAACTGTCCACAGCCATATAAATCCTTAAAAGCATAATTTGCACATCAGCAACAACAGAAGCTATAAAGCCAGGGTTCCAATTTCAAAATATTTGAGCTGCACTGCAAACAAATCCACCATCAATGTCCAGAGCTTGATGGCAGTTAAACTTAAAAGTTTTATTTCATATAATCATATCAGAATGTAGATGGAAATGCTATGCAGAAGTACCATTCTCAGTGGTACAAGATGATGAAAGTAAGAACTACCAAATTAGTGTTCCAAGTAAAACCCTGCAGTACATTAGTAAAATATTTTCTAGGCCGAATTAACTGGCATAGCTATTAATAGAGATGTGATAATTAATTCTACTCATAAAAAGATTGGAAATCCCAAATCAGGAAAAATTCTAAACCAATACGTAATAGGAGAGACAATAAAATTCCTAACTAGTACTAAATCCTAGACTTCCAAAATTGAAACTTTGCAAGAAAAATCTTAATTTCAAAATTAGGATTAAATCTAGTAATCCCTAAATCTGATTTCCTAGACTGCATCACTATGGTTAAATAAAGCAATGCATTGCCTGGATATATTCTAGATTCATTAGTTTTCACTTTTCACTCCCCTCTTAAGGACATTTTTCTTCTCAGACCAGAGAGAGAAACTTTGTCTTATGCTATCAAAGTCAATAGAAGGAACCCTTCAGAATAAATAATCCAATTTGATATTCCAGAGTACATAAAAACCATGGAATGTGAAATGTTAATTACCGTATTGCAGTAGCAAGCAGAATAATTTTTTACAATTCACAGAGAGGAAAAAAATGCTTGCTTTATTTAGAGCATGTAACATGCAAGATGCTCCTACACAAACAACCACACACACATAAACACTTCTAGAGGAATGTATTAGACACCTAATTGCATGGTTTCTAAACAAATATATAACAAGAAATGCAAATAAATAATAGGATTTGGGAACTAAAATATACTTTCAGACACTACGTACATGCAAAGGACCAGTTCCATTTTTATGATCTTGTAAATCTTCTCCATTAAATTCAGGATCAGATCTTTTCCACTCTGGAGTTTGAGGACAAACAGCAAATTCAGGTTTCTCTTCATGATAAAATGTGTATAATGAATCAATATACTCTTGTTTATAGATTCCTGGAGGGCGTGCCCTAGCAAATATATCTATTGCCTACACAATAGACAGTAGAAATCAGATCAATTCAATTTAAATACTGTATTTCAGATAAGACAACGTTTGGAAATGTGAAATAAAATGTCACCTACCTCTGTGACAGAAATTGATTTTGTACGCTTAAGAAAATGAGCAATCATATAACCTGTGCGATTATGCCCATGCGTACAATGTACCAGAATATACTTCTCTGAGTGCGTCCCTCGCGATTGAAATTGCAAAACCTAAGAAAAATATGCAACAAAAATCAGAACTCTGAAGGGGAACACATTTGAAGCTCCAGTACTTCCTATAAAAGCTACCACACCATCTATCCTTGGCACTAACATGATACTATTCCTCATACCACCAATGCAAATCTTAAGTATGCCAACGACGAAAAACAATAATTAATAAGATGCAACCCAGCAGAGGAAAAGGCATCTAAAGTTTTCCCATAGAGAGCACTTATTATTATGATAAAAGAAGCTTACCTCATAGACAAACTTATCTACAGATGCATCATCAGGTACAGCATCCCTGCCCTTACATCTAATCTGCTCAAGCAAATTAAGTATGTACTAAGATCTAATTTGAACCCTTTTGCAGTAACAGGAGAACAATTTGAGAATGACGATTCAAATACAAACCTTAATATGGCCAATTCCTTCTCCTGACCAGGCTGACAGGGGGTAGTAACGATTAGTGTTCGTTAGATCAATCACTAAACCAAGCTGAAAAGAACAAGATAGAAACACTAAGATGTTGTTTTGACCAGAACAAGAGTAATTGATTTCAGAAAATGTGTGCAGAACAATTATATGCACCCCTTCTAAAAAAAAGTGTAAATCAATCATTGGCATTCCTTTGATGCTGCTACACTGTGAAGTTAACATTCTTAAAAAGAGATTTTAAAAGCATCTCTCATTCTACATGCAAATACAATAAAGGGTCAATCGGTGTTTGGCAGAGGAATCCAATCAGGTTATCCAACAGTTTCTTCTTCATGTGCAATGTGTATTTCTCCCATCTCATCTTAAAAAGATAATAGCATGACAAGAGGAGGAGATATTCTAGCCAAGACATTGAATATAAATAGTGTTGAACAATTTGCAGTAAATTTACTCACTTCTCTTCCCAGTTGTCTTTGTTCATATATCACATGTTTGGGTGTGTATCTTTTGCTGGGAATGTATTGATTGAAGGACTCACCAAGTGGAACTTTTGAAGGAATTATACAGTCTATGGCTTCACCATATGCAGGGCAATCTAACCAACCTGAAACAAAAAGAATTATAAGTTATGAAACAATATAAATCCTGTGCCTTGGCTCAAATTGTTAACAGAGAGGATGACACTGATTCTCTCATGACCACAAAAACCCACTACATTATTGTTTGGTAACATAACCCAAGTAGGGAAAAAAGAAAGGTATGAAACAGAAACTTAAGCAAAGAACCCAAAAAAAAAAAAAAAACACTACATCCCTCAAAAAAGAGGACTGCAACAAAACCAAATACATAAACTAGCCAAAGGACAACCCAAAAAGGTAAGAACACACCAATATCAATCCATTTTATCCAACCCAGAAAGGAAAGATCTCATCAATGGATCAAAATGGAATACAGACAATAATGTATAAAATTATGTCATTTATTGATTTGAGCACACATTGTCAATATATTGAACCAAATCCATGCATCCTAAAAGAGCACAAGACCTACCATGAGGGAGCAAGTTTCCATCATAGGATCCACGGTTTCCAAATTGAAACCGTCTATCTTGCCTATTTGGTGGAGGGACATGCACTTGACCCTCGCTTGGGAATTTCCTTTTCGTCCTCCATTGTCTTCCTTCTCTCTCCTAAGGAATAAAGAACTTAAAAAATCAGTAATCATACATAAAACCAGCGTCTATCTAGAATTCACAGACACTGTGTAAAAACATTAAAAAAAAAAATTCAAAAACAAAAATAGAAACTATGTGTACAAGTGCCAAAATCTATATTGCGTATCTGTACAGTCCCATATATGTACAAAACCTTAACATTGATCTACTGAATATAAGATGTCCAATGCAATGAATTAAGCTAAAGATTATAATCAGAAAACATTTAATCTGAAAAATTATTCAATCACTAATCTGAAAAATGAAAAAAGAAAAGAAAAAGGCAGAGGTACATACTCGTGCTCCTCCGTGGTCGCGCTCTGCAACTTCGCCTACAGTACCTATTTCGTCTTCATATTTTCTGGATTGCGTGGAACGATTAAAATCCATTTTGAAAATCACTAAAATTGTAGAGCAAAAGCTAGCTATCGGCTTGAATTTGTGATTCTGCTCGATTATCAAACAAATTCATGTAAATTAACTTCCAACAATATAGCTCTAACGGATGATAAGAGACTTGAAACAGAGAAAGAATGGAAAGTTAGTTGAATTTACGGGGATGTAAGAGGTCTTCTACGGAGAATCAATAGAGAAGACAAAGTGGGGGAATTGGAGGCACTTGTGCGTATATATACCTCGCCAAATCTAGCAAGTCTGTAAATTGTATGCGTCAGAATTCTAACTTTTTTCTATTTTTTTTTTACCCGTTGTGAATCCTAAATAAGCATGCCGGAAGCATTTGACTAGACCGGACTTCGAAAACAGGCGCGGGCTAACTGCGGCCCATACCTGTTATTGGTTAAAATAACAAATGTTAGTCTAATAAAATTACGAGTTGAATTTTTTTTAAAAATTAATATTATTTTTTATATATTATAATATTACAGTGAAAATTCATACTTAAATTTATATTTAATTAAATTGTATGTCCTTATTATTAAAATATATATATATGTAAATGCAATATATAAATATTGCCAAATTTCTCCATATGTGATTCAAAGTAACAAATTCAATTTTGCTATTGGACATATTAAGATAAGTATAGTTATCTATATACTGAATACTACAGTAAAATCTCTATAAATTTTATATTTAATATTATAATAAAATTTTTATAAATTAATATCGACAGAATTTATAAATTTTATTAATTAAAAAATATATTAATTTAATTTATTAACTAATATCGAGATTGTAAAAATTATTATATAATAAAAATTATTAATTTATTGAGTATTAATTTATAAAAATTTTACTGTAAATAAGAAAATAATTTTACTAATAAATAAGCAAAATTTATGTTTAAGAGTTTTTCAAAAATATATATAGGGGTTAAGTAACCTAATTGCTAAAATGTGTTTTGCCAAAATAAATTTTGTGAAAGACTGCTAATTATAACTTAAAAAAAATCAATTTGAAAAATCGAAATCACGTTTTATTATAACAAAACTTGATATTAGATTTTAATGACAAACACTTAAATTATATTTTATTATAATAAAATACTACAAATTATAATAAAAACGTAATTTTAGTTGAGATCCAAACAACGCCTATATATTGAGACATATATTCTTTTTTTCTTTTGTAGTCTTAATATCCATATGCAAGAGTAAAATTTCCTACAAATAAGATTTAAATGGTAATTTTGTAATTCAAACATTAAAAAATTAATTTTCTAATTCAAAAGCAATTATGCGAAACTACGAGGGGCATAAAGTAAACAACTCCAAGTGCATGTACGCTGCCGTTTAGATAAAGCTTGAAACTCCGTTTAGAACTGGCCTGAGCCCAGAGTTCAAAGGTTACGTCTTCCTCTCCCGCTTCCTTGATTATTCTTCACTGTGCTTCTTCAAACCCTAGATTTGGCCTTCCTAGTCCACAATGAAGCTTGTCAGGTGAGTTCTTGCTCTTTTATTTCCCCCTCACAAATCTATTTTGCTTGCTTTCATGTTAATTGTAATCTGATTATATTAACCGATTTCGTTCATTTCCCATTTTCAGGTTTTTGATGAAGTTGAACAACGAGACCGTGTCAATTGAGCTCAAGAATGGAACCGTCGTTCACGGCACCATAACAGGTTTCTTTCTCTTTCTTTTTCGTTTTTTGGTCTATGGTTTTTGTTAAACCCTAGTTAGTATTTCTGGTTGCTTAAAGTACATATGTTAATTAGTAATCATCGCGATGCTCTAATCCTCGTTTAAAAGTATCACATGCTTTGGCTAATACAAATGTTCCGTTAGATTCAGTAATTCGAGGCTTTTATAGAGAAACAATTTGAATAAGAGTGAGCAGAGGCAAAGTGATAGCTGGAATATTGAGTTTAAATTTGATATCCCAGAATTTAAATTAAATTCTTTCCCTAGGTAATTAGGCACCCTTTCTCACACACATGAAGCCCTATCAGTGCCTATCCTGTGACACGTTAAAGAGTCTTTAGTAATTGTTTTATGGATTATGGATTATTTCTAAGATGTTTCTATGTAATTAATAATGGACTATTTCTAAATATATTACTATGTACTTGTGCTCAAATGTGAAGTTGCACATTTTGGTCTCAGCAATTTCCTATGATGTTTTGGATGTACCTACTTCTGCTACCCCAGCTATTCTAAATGTCTTTAGATTGACATGAACCAAGTTTAAAGGAGGATAAGATACAGTTTGATTGAGTGACATAATATAGAGGGCGTTGTTTATTTTTTTAACTTTCATGGATTAAATGTACCATTGATGGGGATTTTAAAGATTCTGATAAATTGTTGACTAGATAGACTATTAGAGTACTTATATCATACATTCATACTCTACACATGGATAGGTAGGACAAAGCATGTTTTCTCTTTTATATATCATGTCATGTTGATGGGTAGACTATGATCTATTGGATGATGCATGTATTTTCAAAATTTACCTGCATTCCAATAATTTTTTTTTATAATACTTCAAATCCATTTCATGGTGTGATGCATGATCTGTCTCAAAGATCTGGAGATTAAAGAAGCTGCTGTTCTTATTTGAGCAAAACCCATAATGTTTAGCCATTCTGAAAAATAATTTCTTGTGCTTGGAATAGTGGTTTCACACACTCTCTTTTTTGGCATATCATCTCCATTTTCCCTGACATTTTCTCATTTTCAACACTGTCATTATTACACGTACTTAGAATTGATTATTACCTCCCATCAGCTGGGATAACTGCCAACTATCTTTGATAATTGTTTCCTTGTATGGTGTTGTGGAGTTACAGGCTTTCTGTCTCTCATTCGCCTCTAGAAAAGCTATTAATTGCTCTAATTGTATATTCTCCTAATGTTTTATTTCCACATTTCTGCAAATATGTACAATGATAAGGATGTACATTATGCTTTGAAATGTACCTATAACTAAGCTTCTAGTTTTTCCTTATCAATACAAGATACCTCATGGCTTTGTTTTTCCACTATCTCTTTGACAAGTCTCTGCTTCAAGCCCATTGCCTTGTTATTCAATTTTAACCTGACAATACCATCTGGTAGATGTTCTGGTGGAGTTGACATAAGAGCTGTTTATGTAAAGACATTTTGATTCTTAGAAAGTTGGTTTTTGGAGCATTATATCATGCTTTGCTCAGGCAATTCTTCAATCTCCCTGAACCAGTGGGCCACCCAAAGGTTTGATGTGAACACCTCATGGAAATATTTTATAATACTCTACCTTGGTACCCAAAGGCCTATCCAGTTAGGTCAACTAACTGATGATTGATTCATGTAAACCTGTTGCACTATTATGTTCTGCTCTAAAAAAAATTTATCCCTCAAGTAGTCTAGAAAGTATATGTTAGTTATTTCAATTGTCAACTTTATACGTTCCATCAAGAACAAGAAATACCTACACTGCATTCACCAAATATATTTTTGTTTTTCTCCTGAATGATGAGAGTGTTTTGGATTTGGAGAAAATGTTCTTTTGGATAACTTTAATGTTTCCTGCAATTGAAAACTGAATATTCTTTGCTGGATGCCCGAATGAGTGAAGAAATATTTGATTGACTGTTTAATTTGCTGATTGAAGGTGTGGATATTAGTATGAATACTCATCTGAAGACTGTGAAACTAACACTTAAGGGGAAAAATCCAGTAACTTTGGATCACCTCAGTGTGAGGGGTAACAATATTCGCTATTATATACTTCCTGACAGCTTGAATCTTGAGACTTTGCTTGTTGAAGAGACACCTAGGGTCAAACCTAAGAAGCCAACTGCTGGTATGGCTATCTTCTCTTCAGCTTCAACTTTATCTATATTGATGTTACTATTTGGAATGCTAATATTTTAGCGCTTTTTGAAATTCAGGGAGGCCCATGGGACGTGGTCGGGGACGGGGACGTGGACGCGGTCGTGGACGTGGTAGAGGCCGCTAGATGTGTTGCACTGGCATCTGGTTATGTAAACACCCATGTTGTAAGGAGAATTAGTTGGTAAAGTTAGGAACATGAAGAGAATGTTAATGCTATTTTTGTATCTTTGTTTGCCTTGTAGAGGCTAACTTGTGGATTTTGAGCCTTTTCTCCATGGTTGAATTTCTTCTAATTGCTAGCTGGAAGTTGGGAATTGATGAGGTTGTGATACATTATTACTGAATGTCTCTGTCTTCAATTATGCTGCAGTGTTTATAATCGGCAGAAGATCCAATTTTGGATCATTATTGTCCAATTTTACAGCAGCAAGTAGTTATAAATTCCATTTTCAATTCTTCTGAATTGTCTCTAAATGTTAATTTGCAAGTGGCCTTTCATGCTCTGACTTGTCCAAATCCAAATATATAAATCCCAACTGCTAGCAGAGTTAGCCTGGCATTTTCAATTGCAGGTTAGCTTTATTACCTAACCATCGCAGATGTGCAATAAAATTTCCCAATACGAGGGGACTAAATTACCTGGACCCAATTTGAATCTGCACAAACGCCCTCTTCAGGATCCTTGTGTTAGTCTAAAATCAAAATTATAAAATATTCGTGGCCCAAATTTCGAGGATGGTGTTGCTGTACAGGTATGAATTCCGGATAAATGGGCTAAATTTGCTTTCGGTGGCGAAACCCTAGCTCCAACCAATCTTGACCGTCAATTGACATGACCAAGAATAACTTGCCATTGGTGGGTTTACACACGGATTCTAAGGTATTAATATTCGGTACCCCTAGCTCGTATAAATTCAGTTGCCACTGAGAAGTGGGAGCTTTTCTTGTATCAAAAGCTAGATAAAAGCCAAAAAAGAGACGGTAGAGAAAAAAGATGGGAACAAAGCCGATGAAACAAGCGATGGCCGTGTTTGGGGCTTTAGCATTTGGATGGCTGGCGATTGAGATTGCTTTCAAGCCTCTTCTCGACAAGGCTCGTGCGGCCATGGATAAATCCGATCCTGAGCGAGATCCCGACGATGTCAACGATGAGTCTGCTCGCAAAGAAATGCCCTCTGATTCTGAAGCTATCGCCTCCGACGATGCACCAGCAACTATTTGATGATCAACGGTGAGTATTAGGTGGTGTTAGGTTAAAATTAAATAAAAGAGGCTTTTGAAGTTTGTAATAGTTTTATGTATTTAAGAGATTTTGTACGAACTAACTACTACTAAGCTTCTCCCCTTGTTATCAATTTTACGTATTTATTAAGATGATATATTTTGCCTAATTTTGCCCAATTCCTTCTATTGTTTGGTTTGATGTCCCATTTGGCCTTGGAGCTAAATTGCTAATGGCTAGGGGGGTGTTACTAGAACGTTCTAGTAACGATATGAGTAAAATATATTTTTTGTTGTTGGAGTTTTATTTCAATATTGATATTAATAAATAAACTAGTATAATTTTTAATGTCAATTTAATCTAATCAAATCAAAATCAAATATTTTGAATATTCTAGACTTAAATTTTAAAATTACCAAATTTAAAATCTTTAATTTCTAATTAGATTGAGCGTGAGTTAAATACTATTTTGACAGTATAACATTTTAATCAAATGCCTATTTCTTTTTCATACAGAAATTATGATATGAAATTAAATAATATAAATTAAATCAAAACCAGTCAGTTTAATATTGTTGATAAAAGCATAGCATTATTAGTTTTAAAGATGCAGTGTTGAAATATTTGTTACAAGGCTCATTTGACAAATGCATAGAATTGATTAAATGGTAGGGCATTGGCAGGTGAAACCAATTCATTGTTAAAATAAATTTGAACTTCGATTCTAACATGTCAATTTCAACCAGTAAGCAGCAATGATAGAGATGCCCAATTGCACCTCAAATGCAACCCCATCAGCACATTAAAATTTGGTACGAGTTTAGGTGTTAATCATAATACATGAGTGATGAATTTTAAAGAAAATCTAAAATCCTCATTAATTTAACATTCCTCTACTCTGATTAGGTCACCTAAAGCTTTCTATTACCTGTTTAGAGAAAGAGAGAGAACAAATCCAGCTCATGTTCATAATTCATAGGCGGATTGTTCTCAAGTCCCTGTCTCTCAATCAGAGGCCTGTCTTGGTGTTGCCTCGTGAATCTCTTTTTTTAAATGCAAAGGCAAATAGTAACCATAAGATTCGCATGATCTTGATTTTTTTGGGACCCATTTCTCAAAACTTTTGACCTTTAGCATTCATTAATGTGCTCGTCTTCCTTCCAATACATGGTGTCTTCGAGTTTTTCTTTTTTCTTTTTCTTTTTTTAATCCAGAGATGTCTTTATATCACTGATTCAAAAAATTTATACTTATAAAAATTTAATTATGAATTTTTTCGTTATAAATTATTCTCACTTAAAAATTTAATGAGTAATAATATTTTATATCATTAAACCAACCTTTTAAGTTTCTAATTTTTTGTTTCGATTCTTTTTTTTTTTCTTTTTAATGTGAGATGAAAAAATAATGTATTATTGTTGCCTTTACCCAAGTTTTTTATTAATTAAATTTTGATGAAAATTTTGTATTCGTAATAATTTATAAAATTAAAAATAAATTATTGATAATAATATGATTACCTATTTATTTTTAAATTTACTCATAAAAACTTCGATAGCTAAAGAAAAATAACTTTAATTTCATTGACTCGTTAACACCTACTTATAATTGTTTTTTGGCTGATTACTACAAGTAAGACTGTGCATATTTCAGGTAAATTTGAAAATTTGAAAATTTTTAAATTAAATTGAATCTCTAGGAATTTTATTTTTAAATCTCCGAAACTTAATTGAATGGAGAAAATATTTATATTAAATTATCTTAAAAATTCGATATAATACGATTCGGATAGTCGGATATTTGATTTCAATTTGGATATATTTTGATTCGGTTTAAATATTCAGATATTAAGTTCGGATATTTGAGGATTTGAATAAAATTATATAAATATATATAAATTATTTAATCGATTCGAAATTTGGAATAATCAGGTACAATTTAGCTTGAATTGGCTCTCAGTATAAATACAAAAGTATCTACAGTCTCGTCCTGTTATATTAATTCAGTTTCAATTTGATTTGATTATTTTTCAGTTCTCGATAATTTTTTTCCCATTATTTTTCGGTTCAAGAATTTTTTATCAGTTTGAAATGGGACTGTCCCATGCTCAGCCCTAATTGGGGGTGTGTACGGTTCGGTTTGGTTCGATTTGAGGATTTGAAAATCTCATAACTGAATCGAAATTTCAGGGATTCAAAAATAAAATCTCAAGTTCCAAACCGAATGAAAAAAATATTTGTGCCAAATTGTCCTAAAAATTTAGTACGATACAGTTTGAAAATTTAAATATTCAGAAATTCAGTTGCAATTCAGAGATTTTTTAGTTCGGTTCGAATATTTATATATCTTGATTCAGTTTGGTTCGGAAATTCAATGAATTAAAATATAATTCTATAATATATATAAAAGATATTATAAATTTATAATTATATAAATAAAATACATGTATAAGTAATCACATATACATCATATATTATAAATTTATAAATATAAAAATATAAATATATATATATATTATATATTTATAATTATAAAAATTAATTAATCGATTAAAAATTCAATTTAATTTTTGATATAGATATCAAATTTTTTTTATATCATTTCGTTTTATTAATTTAATTTTGATTCAATTTGCTTATTTTTTTAATCTCGATTTTTCTTTTTCTTTTTTTTTTCATTCAAATTTGAAATCTTCAGTACTAGAAGGTCCGGATTAAGAAAGCCCGTCAAAGCCTCGAGTGAGTAGTAATTATGTTAGAAGATCCCCTCATTCGGCTCATTTCCTGAAAACTAAATTTGAAGTTCACAGTCGGCAGCCAAGCAGAATATGCCCTTTTTTGTATGAACAAAAAAAAAATTACTATTTAATCAATTAACACTTTCATCAATTTATTTTGAAAAATTAATTAATTAATTTTTAATATATGATTTTATAAAATATATTAGTTATTCTGTTAAATTTTTTATTAAAAAATTTAAAAAATAATTAAAAATAAAAAGAAAATAATTTTTTATTATATTTTAATATATTATAATATAATTTTATACCAATTTTACTTTTAGTCAAACCAAAACTCTAATATTTCTCGATCCTCAATTCTTCAAATTTGTGACTTTTTATTTATTGATTAGTAATTTTTTTGTTAATTTTTGATTGATTTTGCTCGTTTGATTAGTTAATTTTGCTAATTTTGGAGTATTTTTTTTTTATGATTTTCTGCATTTGAATGACATAAAAGGAAAAATATGATCGTATTTTAATATTTTGATCTATTTTTAATGAAAAATTAAATAGAATAATTATTTAGTGTGACGGAACAAAATATTAATAATTAACTAATTAATTTCTTTAAGTAAGAGGACGAAAGCATTAATTACACTAAATAATAAAAATTAAATAATAATTTATCCTAAAAAAATATCTTTATGGATAAATTAATTGCTCAAACACATAATATTTAATTGAATTTACACTCACATTTTATTTTGTTAAATTAAATTTAATAGCCATTGAATTTTGAAATAATTTTTTTTTTTATTCATTGCATAATCCTTAAATTAAAATATATTTAAATTAAATTTACTGTATTCTTATTTGTTGTTTTGAATTGATTTTTTGTTGAAGGAGGTGAAATTTAAAAAAAAAAAATGCTAAAAAGAAAAGAAAAAATTATTTTAAACTATTTATTTTCTATAGTCAAATGAACAATCTTACAATCATTAATTTTATTGTGTCAATATCATATAAAACTAATTTGTAAATTTGCTCCTTGCGCTATTTGTTATTAAAAAAAAAATTCAATTAATTTTTATACAAAATAAAATAAAAATATTATTTAAAATAAAAATATATATAAATATAAAATTATTTTATATTTTTTATAAATAATATTATTATCATTATTATAATAAATTTTAAGCTGATTTTTCGATCATTATTTTTTTTAAATCATTACATTTATGTAAATTTAAATTAAAAATTTATAAATACCGTTCTATAATATTTTTTTACTATTTTCTACTGATCCTCATATAATAAATTTGATTATTCTTTTATATTAATATTTATTATCAAAAGATAATATTTACAAAAAGTAATAATAATTTATGCATATTTTAATATATTTTAAAAATATAAATTAAATAAAATATATGATTAAAATTGGTGTAAGCTCAAGACTATAATTCAACTTTATTCTTTTATTTGATGATTGGAAAAAATATGTATTAAGCTAATAAATCTTAATTGTTATATCTAACACTGATATAAAACACAAATTTTATTTACCATATTAAATATATTTTTTAACTATCAAATTAAAATTAAAATATTTATTTATAATTTAATATCAATAAATTGGATGAGTGATTGAATTTTTCTTCATTGGCATATTTTGTTAATAGTTACAGAAAAAATATGTCGATCCATTGAAAATATCACTAAAAACAGGGTGAAGAGGAAGAAGGAGAGAGCCAGCAGAAATCCCCTCACTGTCGTTTTTTAACTGAAAAAAACTCGAGAACTCCAAAAGATCGAAACTTTGAGAAATTTACTCCTAACCTGATCATTATTTTCGTAAACCCAAGAAAAAAAATCACGGCTTTTGCCATCTACATCTCTCTTATTTCTTCATTTTTTTTTCTTTTTGGTCTTTCTCTGTTTTCTGTTTTAACTTTTAATTTCATCTGCGTGATGATTGTTAACGTTCCAGGTGCGTCAATTCCTCTATTTCTCTCTGTGTCATTGATGGTTTTAGTTTTTATTTTCTGGGCATTGAATTTTTCAAATATAAAGATTATTCCTTTACTACACCTCCGTGAATTCAATTGAATGCTATAGTTTTTACCGTTTTGCATGGGAAAATTTGAATATAGTAGAGTTCTGCTTCTTGATCCATTCATTTCCTGATCCATTTGATTGAGTTTGGCTTGTTCTTTTAAATTAAGTGTTTTTTTTTTATGTTGTTTATATAGTAAGCGAAATTTTTACTGTTATATCTAATCGTGTTAGAAATTGGACATTATACTGTTGATTTTGGATTATTTAATGGAATTATAGAACGCTCCCCAAAATATCTGCTTCCATTAGTTTGGATATGGTCTTTCTCTTTTGGGGATTTTCAGGTTAGGGTTGATGGATGGTGTCTGCTTGTCGATATCCACAGTGAAATTGCTAAAGAGTGCGACACCTATTTGGGATCAACTTATTGAAGCCGTTTTGTATGTGTTCTCTTACAATGAGAAGTAAAAAAACTATTAATCCTGTAGGTAAAGTGCATGCAATATTTTCACAAATTCAGAAAGATATACATGTGATGTGAACTCTTTTCCTCTGTGGATGTGTCTACACTTGGGAAGTTGTCTGTAATGCTGAGGTTTTCCTCTTTTCCTCAGCATTACAGCGTTACTGAAGGTTTTAGCCTTTCTGCACTTGTATTAGGAATTTGTCCTTTTCAAGCTCATGTGCATAAGTTATAGTACAATCCTTGGGATTGACTAAGTCAAGCCAAGGAAAGTGGCAATATAATCTTAAAAATAACTTTTTTATTTTTATTTTTAACATGAATAAGGTTTAAATGGCCTCCATACGGAAGCCATTTCGTTTATTTTAAAGAATGGAAATCAAAGTTGATCCCTTCAACTACTGCCAATGTCTGTAATGCTGTGCTGGTTTTAATGTGCATATGAATTGTGCATTTGTTGCAATTTTGAGGTTGGTAAGAAACATTGTTCATGAAAAAGAGAAAATAGTTCAAATGGGCCTCGATTTATTTGTTTATTTTTGTATTTAGGGATAAAGACTTATCCTATGGTGCCCATTTATTAATTTGCTTATCAAGAGCCAATGACATACTGAAGTTCTTCTGCAAATAATTAATACTAAATTTAGGAACTTTGGATTCAAGTCAGAAAACAATCTCAAGGAACCTGATTCACAAGACCATTTTTTTTTTTTTACATTTCTAAACCCTTTTAAGCGTGTCGAACAATTATCTTTATATGCTTGCACTAAAATATTGGTTAATGATTCAGGGGTCTATGGCCATGTCAGTAGTACCAATTGAGAGTATGACATCATTAAGTAGTGACATCTTCTATGACATATTGAGGCGTCTTGATGGCCCTACATTAGCAAGTGCAGCATGCACTTGTGCTGCATTCTGCTCCATCTCGAAAGAAGAGAAGCTGTGGGAAAATGTTTGTTCTTCTATGTGGCCTTCAACGAACAGGGAAGATGTCAAAAGTTTGATAACATCAATTGGCGGATTCAGAAAGTTTTACGCAGACTGTTTTCCCCTTATTGTTAACAAGGAAGTTACCGAATATCAGTGGAATGAGTATCTAGAGTACCCTGAAGAATGGACTGAGGCTGAATACTATGGTGACATAGATGAGCTTGGGAGTATTTCACCATCGGATTTTGTTTCTATTGTTGATATTAGGTACAAAGATAGAACAATCTGTTCAAAAGTCCTGTGGGGCATTCCTAATGCCAATGAATTCAATGGTTGGTTTTACAACTGCCCATTTCGGATTGATCTTCTTACATTTGCATCCAGGGATGATGACAGTGAAGGTGAAATTTTCCTTTCAGTTTCTGATGGTCTGCCGCCAATTTTATCCATGGAGAAAGAAAGAAAAGATGGAAAGCTGTGGAGGGAGCTTCGTGATGGACTTCGACTAAGTTGGATTGTTGTGAACAAAAAAATTAAGCAAGCTGCTAATCTTGCTAGCTGGAGTCCTCTTGGTGGGCAAAGGCATTGGCCAACAGACAAGGATTTTGTAATACGCTTTGGATCTGTTCTTTCTGCAAAAGATATTCTTCCATGTCAGGTAGTCGAATGCATCCTCATTATGAAGTTTAGAGTAATTCGTACAGAAGGAGAAGGTGCTCAGACAACTCTCAAACTAACAGAGCTGAGCATGCAGTTGGAAGACATGGAAGGTGCTCATGTTAATGGAAGAAACAGTTTGCTTATTCTCAAGGAAGCATTGAGCTGCTGCAGGAGCAAAAACTATAGTGAAGTTCTCGAGTCCTGTCATTTGTACTCGAAAGTGCAAAGTGAGTTAAAAGAGGAGAAGATGAGAAATGAAAGCAGGATAGATAGACTTTGTATCGTAAGTGGAATTGCCGCTTTCCTCACATTCTGGTATTACATTTTGTGAAATCAAGATGCCACTTTTTTTTTTTTTTTTTAACGCTGTAATTAGCCGAAATGCTCTAACAAACTGTGTACCTTTTCTGATGTAAAATTCAATTTTGCCTTGGCTAATAAGATTTACTGATCTTTTTTTCCTAAATTATCTGAGAACAAAATTGTCTCTGTATAAAGTAATTAACAAAGCCAGTTCTGGAAGTTTCACGAGTGAATTAGGCCTATCTCATTCTTGTTTATGCAATCTCAGGTATGTTTTGTGATCTTGCATTGTTCTCTGGCTTTTTCAACTGAGAGGTACATTTGTACAATTTTACTTCTAGCTTGTCACACGGGTCTTGTGAATTATCTTATTGCTTTTTTTTTAACACACTGTCAGCCCTTTCAGGTTGATGGTTCTTGATGAGAACTGAGTGGATATCATTTGGCCTTGATATAGTTGATAAAAACAATTGAAGGTTCATTTATTCTATGTGCTGCTGTAATAAGTTCTTTCCCTTTTCCTCATGGAAAATCTCAAGGATATTGTCAACTTACCTTAAATTTATTCTGAAAACAAATTGTTTCACCATCATTTCACATTTTACTTATCCATTTGCTAAAATAGTGGGCTAAATTGAAAATGAGAGAGAGCACTAAAGTACAGTGGTAACTGGTAAAGACAGGAACGTTCTGGCACCATATCCACACAAAAGGAAAAAAGCTCTCCAATCATTAATCAGTTGACATATGACTGGCAAATTTGTAAAAAATTTCCTAAATTCCATTCTGTTCTTGTTTAATGTTAATTGTTAGTTGGCTTTTTTCAGGACTATCTACCTTTATTAGCAATGTTCTTGCATGATATCATATATTATATTTTTTGATAGTTAGTGGATGTGAAGTGAAAATATTAGATTTTAGAAACATTGTGATGTTTAACTTTGGTTACTCGGATCTTTTAGCATAAAAAAAAAATAAGAAGAAGAAGCCAATTTTAATGTACACTTCTAAGACTAATTTTAAGATGGAGACCCTTCTCATATCATGGTCCAAAATTTCCAAAACTCCTATTATTAATTAAAATAATATTAAACTAAGCCATTTAACTTTTTAAATATGCTTTACAAAAATTGAAGTATTGTATATTAAATTAACTACTAATTAAGAATTAAAATGCCAATTGCTTGGTATTAATTTATATTAAAGCAAGCTTACTTTATATGCGTAGCTAATAATTAATTTTGATAATTTGTTCTTACAATATAATTCATTTAACACGCGAATCCGTCTCTTTTCTTTCAATTGCCAATTTTACCTAACATTGGCAAACACATGCATTTGCGGGTCCTTAATTAATATAATTACTTTTTCGTTTTTCCTAACAAATATTATAATATATAAAAATAAATTAAATAAAAAAAATTAAATTTATTTATAAAATTATATTTATTGTATATCAAAATGTTTAATTTAATTTATTTAATTTATTTTTAAATTTATTTATTTAATACTTTTAAATTTTTATTTTTTAATCACTGTCTTTTAAAACACTCGATATTTTTTCATTTTAATTTAGTATATATATATATATATATATATATATATATATATATAGTGAAGCTCGTGACAAATTATTTATAATCTAAATCAAATGAAAACACAATTATATTATTTTATATATTATTATGAAATAAAAAAGAAAGTAGGAAGTCAATGAAATATATACTATTGATTTCACATTTTGTAATGTTCCTAGTGAAAATACTTTCAATGTAAACAGCCTATTTGATATCCTTTTTCATTTCCCATTTTTTTATCTTTAGTTTTATATATTTATACATTATTTAAAATGTCAATTAAATTAAATTCATTTAAAACGTTAAATTTTAAAAAATATATATATTATTTTTTAAAAAAAATTAATTTCAGATTGGAGTGCCAAATGGCAATCTAGAACTGGAAGTAATCATTGATCTTAACTGGGTGACAGATGCAGAGCACATCAGGAAATTGGAAGAGCGGAACGGCCTTTGAAGGATCCAAATTTTTTTATATCAATTACCAAACAATGCCTTAAAGATTTTGTTTTTGTTTTTCAAAGAGAAAGTATATTAAAATTTTTATGACTAATTTAGGAATTATGATAAATTTCATATAATTTTTAAATATAAATATTATATATAAAAAAATATGTATCACATTCACATACATCCACAAAATAAATAGAATAATTTTGTCTTTATGAATTAAAAATATTTAATTAATGTTCATATGAGCTATCAATATGAATTTCTCACATATTGCCAATAAAAAAAATATTAAATGTTATGCTTAAAAAAAATTAAATTAAATTAGTCAAATTATAAATATTGAAAATAAATAATGTAAAAAATAATAATTTATTTATAATTTAATATCCAATTTTCAATCAAGCGAAAGGGAGTGGAAGGTTAAAGTCCAAACGCGTCCCTATTAATTAGCGTATTTAATTGAAGGATAATGTCCGCAATTAAAAAAAAATAAATTGTCCACCGGTTGTACAGTATTTTTGAGTTTTGTCGGGCCTTAACTTGTGCTCCGGATCACATTCACACGAATAAAAACCACCATTTCAACTGCTCTTATCTCTAATCCATTGAAACTCTTTAAAGCTTTTGCCTTTCACAAACCCACTTGATTTTTCTTCTTCTTCTTCTACTAATCAAGTACTATTTATTTTGCATTGCTTAATTAATAGTTAATACTATAATTTTTATTTATTTTTTCTTTGATTATATTTAAACCCATTGCTATTCATTATTCAATACACACCAAGAATATTGGCTTATTTTCATTTCCTCGGATACTGATCAACTAATCCTGAAACGAATTAAATGTTTATTTAATTTCTGTGAATTTTTTCAGGTTCATGTTTATGTATCAGATTCTGCCTATAACTCCGTCTATCTCTCTGTTAATATGAAAACGTTTCAAATGCTGTAAATTATTATTTTTTTATTTTTTACTTCCTCAACTGACACAGCAAAACCACCCCACTGTGTAAATCAGTTTTGGCTATTAATGCTCTCTGTGTCTTTGATACCCCACTTTCTCTAATCCTTCTCTCTGTCTCTTAAGACCCACTGTTTTAAAAGAACGGCCCTTTTTCTGTACCATCTTTTTTGAAGTTGAATGCAAAATAATAACTTTGAATCTTTGTTCTTTAAAACAAAATGACTAAGAATAACAGCAGCAGCAACAACAGACCATCTCCACAAGACACAATGACCCACTTGTATTTCTTCAAGAAATTCAAGCGCTTGAACTCTCTTGAGCCTTCTTTGGGCATTCTTGGTTTCTTTTTGGCCACTCTCCTCTTTATTTGCGGCTTCTTCTACTTGGATTACAGGACTTTCACTCGTGGCTTGCTCTACCATAGGGTCTCTTGGCTGGGATTGTTCAATCCCTCATCTTCAGCAGAAATGGCTGCTGAGAATCGACGGCCGGGATTTCTTGATAAGGGTGGTAATGGGTGTAATATTTTTGATGGGAACTGGGTTTGGGACGATAGCTATCCATTGTATCAGAGTAAAGATTGCTCCTTTATAGATATTGGGTTTAGGTGTTTGGAGAATGGGAGGCCTGATAGTTTCTACACCAAGTGGCGTTGGCAACCAAATCATTGCGACTTGCCCAGGTGCCCTTTCTATTTGATCCGTATATTTTAATTTTATTTTTCGGTTTTTAATTTGATTTGGTAGCTAAGAAATTCTGGAATCAAGAAACCAAAAAATTTTTGTCATTTAAAATTTTGGTATTTGGTTTGGTACAGATTACAAGGCTACTATAAATAGTGGTACTATTAGGTTGAAAATGAAGGTCTCATAATTTCTCCCAGCTGGAGCATCAGTTAATTTTATTTATTTATTTTGTCGAAGATTACTTCCTGTAAATTAGCTCCTGATTATAGATTCTGTTTCATTTGTTTCTCTTCCATGAAGATGCTATTTTTCTCTTTTAGTACAGATAATTCGAGTTTCTGGATAAGTTTTTGTCTCTATTCATGCTTTATTTTCTGGCCTTTTGGTGTTTTACTTATGTTTGATATGCTGCATCCAGGATATTTGGCTTAATTACTATAGTTTTAATTAAAATTAATAAAAAAATGTTTTGTTCTTAGGCAATTTAAATTTATCATTAGGCTGGAAAACCCTGTCTTAATTTTTCTTTTTGTTAAACCTTCTTGACTGAATTTTTAAATTAGTATTTACTCTCAGTTAGCCATCTGCTGTTTTTTGTATCTTTCATTTTGATATGTTCTTCCTTGAGAATAGATTCAATGCAAAGGTGATGTTGGAAAAGCTAAGGAACCAGCGGCTTGTATTTGTTGGTGACTCAGTCGGAAGGAACCAATGGGAGTCCCTCCTCTGTATGCTTGCCACTGCTGTTCCTGGAAACTCTTCAATCTATGAGGTGAATGGGAATCCAATCACGAAGCATAGAGGGTTTCTGGCTTTCATGTTCAAGGAATATAATTGCACTGTTGAGTACTACAGAGCTCCATTTCTAATGTACCAAGGTCGACCTCCAGCTGGAGCTCCAGAAAAGGTGAAGATGACTTTAAGAGTGGATAAAATGGATTGGACTTCACCACGGTGGAGAAATGCAGATGTATTGATTTTTAACTCTGGCCATTGGTGGAATTTTGAAAAGACCATAAGAGGGTAATTCAGCTTATCCAATAAGTTTCCTTGAATTTTGTTCATGTGTGTGTGTGTGTGTGTGTGTGTGTGTGTGTGTGTGTGTGTGTGTCATGCTCTGATTCCAACTTTTGGCACCATGGATTCTTGAGATGTTAGGCGCTAAGATTTTATCAAGAACTTTTTGCTGCTGCTGGTCTGGTATTTTGTATAGATGCTTTTCAATCTCACACTTATGTGACTTAGGGGGCTTATGTACCTGCTCAAGAAATTTAGGCCTTAAGGTGAATAATGTATGGCCTTACTGTAGATGGGTGTGGGGAGCGTAGCACCAAAAACATATTTGTCCTGAATTTTTGCTTGTCCAGATCGGGTGCTAAATAATCTACTCAAATCTTATTTCTCTTTTATCACTTCAGCCAAAACCCAGTGGGCATATTCTGCTTATATCCTTACAGTATGCATGCTTATATGGTGCCTTGAAATAATGATGTTCAGAGCAAGATCAAACTTCCTTAAACATATATACTCCATCTTATTGTTGCTACTATGAACATCATTTACATCTCATAGCCTCCATTGCCATTGCTCCATTATCACTACCAGTTCCACCTGAGTTCTGCCTCTGCCATCATCCTCCAATCATACATGCATTCTCAAAAAATGGAAATGAACTGAATATGACCTCTCTCTCTCTCTCTCTCTCTCTCTCTGTGAACCAAATTGAATGATGTTCACTGGCGGAAAATCGGGCAACCTTGATAGATAGAACTAAAAATGAGTTTTCATGTAGGTGAAACTAACAATAAGTTGGTTGATAGATTTATCATCATTCCATGGTTTTAGAAATGGAATATAAGAACTCTATTTTCCTTTTTTAAACCTTAACTTCTCCATTTTCCTCATCACCTTCATTATCTTTATCGGATCTTTCTAAAGGTTTTAAGGACTACATTGTTTAGATTTTGAAACAACGGGGAGAATTTGAAGAGGTTTTTGCTCATGTGTGCATACTTCTTATTGTTTGATATTGTGAAGGAAACTGTGCTTGATTCATTGTAATATAATCATAATGATGATTCTTTATCTTTGGCTTTATGCTATTTGTTAGGGATTGTTACTTCCAAGAGGGGCAGGAGGTAAAAATGGAGATGAGTGTTGAAACTGCATATCTAAGATCACTTGAAACTTTGATTGACTGGATACATAGAAAAATAAATAGAAACAAGACACAAGTCTTCTTTCGTACCTATGCTCCTGTTCATTTCAGGTTTGCCTTCGTATCTATTTTTTCTTTTACTCCATAGGTATCTGAATTCATGTCTATGATCTTCCTTGCTTAGTATTCAGTTTCTTTTGGATTTTGGAGACAATAATGCAATTATATCCTCCGAGCAATTCTAGATTTATGCATAACTAACTTGTTTCTAAAATATTTCAACTGCTATATTTTTCCCGAATGCTTATATTGTTACTATGGACTCTTTTAATCAAGTTTTGAACAGAATATGTCCATCATTTAATCTTCTGATTGTTGGGGTGAACCTGGATTCATTCTTTTTGTCTGCCAAATTACTGAATTAGTAGGTGTTGTCACAGACATTTGATGTTGTTATTACTTTAAAATGATTTATTTGGCAGCAAGTTCTGTAATGAGTTAAAGCATGCTTATCATATACCTCTCACAAGATATTATAAAAGCTAATTTCATGGTCACCATGGTACTAAGCTGTTATACAATTATATAGAGCTAACAAATCAGCTGAATTAACAGAGGTGGTGACTGGAAGACTGGTGGTAGCTGTCACTTGGAAAAGCTTCCTGACTTAGGCTCATTGCCAAGTTCATTAGATTACCGATTCAAAATATTTTTTGACGTGTTATTAAAGCACTCCAATGAATCACGTGTGATGAACTTGGATTTATTGAATGTGACTCGTATGGCAGAACGGAGAAAGGATGGTCATGCATCTTTATACTATTTAGAGCCAGGAATTGGTCCAGCTTCTCTCCACCGTCAAGACTGCAGTCATTGGTGCTTGCCTGGTGTCCCTGATTCCTGGAATGAACTTCTTTATGCACTTTTTCTCAAGCGGGAATATATTCATGCACAAAATCAAACAGAATCATCTCAACCTCCATTGTGATTGGTATTGGAAGCTTCCTGATTTTTCTAACACGATTAGAGGACCGCTATTTGTAAACAAAAGGGCACAGGTTCCTTGCACCAACCAGCAAAATGATCATTTGTAAAGTTGGTTTCTATTTAACCAATCAAGTTGGCTAGAGCACCTCCGACAAACATCTTTTTTGTGAAATGATTTTTTGGTCCTCTATTGTGAAAGTGCCCTGATCGGTCTGCATATATGCCTAATAGGGCATTAAGAGGGCTATGAGGAAATCTTGGTCACAGATTTGTAGTACAGGAAGGTGGACAAAGACGAAGCAAAGTAGATAGTCAAGAAGAGTTATACACAAGCATCTTTATTCTTGCTATACATGTTATTTCATTTGAAAGGAACAATAGAAATAGAAGAATGCTGATTATGCTACTCTGTGCAATGTATATGTAGAGGAAATACTGAAATTTTCAAAGTGCAAGTTGCCTCTTTACTTTACTTTTTTTTTTTACTTTTAATAATCTGGAGAAGGTTTTTTATCATGCAAGCTTTTGGGTATTTTACTCTTTTTTTCAATTGGACTTCTCTTTAGCTTCTCCTACCCAAATAAGTTTCTCAATGTAGGGTAGAAACTTAGCATTTGCAAGTTTCAGTTGCATAAAGCTTATATAAGGAAGAACGTAGGAGTTGAACCTTAAAACTAGTATCTCATGAGATGGAATTGTGAGAAGCAAGAAAATTGCAGGGTTGCACCCTCTGTGGTTGGATGAGGTTTTGCTAAGGAATAAGGATATTAATGTTCTGTTTGGTATGAATAAATTCAATGAAATTTTATGGAATTCATTAGGAATACTATGTTTTTATATATTTTATCAAAGAAAATGTTTATTTTATTCATGAATATAATTTTATGGAATGTAGTATGATTAAATAAAATTCTATTATGTATAAATGAATTCTGAAGTATAAAATTTACTTATAAAAAACAAGAGGTAATTATTATTTCCTGTTGTTATAACTTGTTATCTACACCTTATATGTTATAACTTGAAATCAAAGTCCCACCAATTTATCACAACCAAATATTGGATACCTGGAGATCATGTTCAAAATCACAAATTTCCAGCACTAAGCCCAAGTTCTGCCATTAGCATACATATATATAATTCCAGCTGGAGCATTTGAAAAACTGCCTATTTCTTGTAAGGAGTACTTTGCTCTCTCTTTCTTTAGTATGTATATGAAAAATATCATTGAAGAAAATTGTAGTTTTTTTTTTCCCCAGAGATATTATATACAATGCTCAATGTGGGCAGGAAATAAATCCGAACATTGGTGCGGGGTTCAAACCTTGGACTGTCTCAGGACCTCATCCTCAGCCATATGGACTAGCGATCTTGGCAATAATATTGTAGTATATATAAGGTATTTTCTGTTGCATTACTCTTGATGATGATTATACTGATAATGCTGATGTTTTACTGGTTTGGTTTAGGGTTTCCATCTCAGACCAGTAACTACAAATGGTGATACCGTTCTTGATATCAAGATCTAGACTTGAACTAGTTTGGAAAATTGCGTGTAGTAACCCAGATTAGTAAAGATTTATACTATTGTTTATGGTCTCTTGTTTTAGCAATCCACATCCTTCCTGATAATCTGGGGACCAGTATAGAATTTTGACCTGATTTTATTGTGCATAACAACTAATAAACCCAATTAATATAAATTCCTGGTGGCTAAAGATAGATTTTCAATCCCCATTTATAATTTATTGCTTTTATCTTAACTCTGGAAAGGGAATTTCACTTGCTCAATATTTGCTTTTGATTTAACATTAGTGGCTCTAAATTTGCAGTCAATCATTCTTGTTATAACTCAGTCCACATACAAACACCCATCCATCTATTTCTTTACAAGAATCCAAAACTTGATAAAAAGAGACAAGAATGAAGGTAATACTAATTAGAAATACTTTATCGAACCAGAATTGGAATGAGACCATTTTCAGGGATAAGGTTGGAATGACCCACAAAAACACATTTTGTGGTCGATAGATAAACATTCTTTTGACCAAAATCAGTAAAAGAAATTACAAAAATTACAAAAATAATAAAATAAAAAAACCCATAAATCTTTTTTGATCCCAGATGCTTAATCAGTAAATGGATATTGCTCATACCTAATTGTACAATCATGAAGCACAGAACGAGCCCCAATTCTGCTTTGACAAGAGGCAAACATAGCTGTTTTGGCTGCACCAAGACAAGTTTTGCAATCTGAAGTTGTGAGATTTTGGTTACAAAGAGCATGACCATAGGCAAAAGCATTCGGGTAAGGAGAGATATTATAGAAATCAAAATTCTTGGTTGTGGGTGTCAGATTTTCTAGTTCTTTAACCACATAATCTAGACTTATACCAAAAGGATCACCCATTGAATACACTCCATTGTTGCAGAGAACTGTTACTATCTCTGTATTGGGAATACTCATGCACAATTGAAAGAGTATAATTATAATTGTTGCTGCCAATTTTTGCGGAAGACCCATGTTTCTTTTCTTGTTTCTCCCTTTGATTTTTTGATCAGAAATAAAGCTTTGTTTGACTTAAATGGTGGGTTCTTATTGGTTTCTCCATCAATTCTAATAGGAAATGTATTGCTGTTTTTTTGTCTTCTTGTGTTTTATCACTAGTGTTAAAACATATTATTCTTGAAGAAGTTCTCTATATAAAAAAATATTAGTTTTCGGTCTCTTTGTATGAAGTTGGGCTCTAAATTGTCGACCTTTTGGCGCCAAATGGACTGGGTGGGTAGATGGTTTTAAAGAGGGGTGAGTACTAATATTCGATTAAAAATATAAAATTTTTAATTTTTAATTTATGATTTGATTAAAAAATTTTATTTATTCAAATTAATCAAACTGATCAATATTTTTATTTTCTTATATAAATAATTTTTCATAAAAATTGATCGATTTATAAATATATTAGAGATATTATTATATAAAAATATTCTTAATATTAATATATAAGTTAAGATATATTTATATGAAAATAAAATTGGCATTAAAATGGAGCTTTTCTTTCTTCCACTTCAAATGGACATCCAACTGTTAGGAGTAGCTGTAATACCCAGTGAGAGACTCCAAAACAGACTTGGGGTGAAAATCATGAATATTTGAATATTAAATTATTTCAATGATCTAGCATTGACTATTTTCGTTACTCCATTGGTTGGTCCTTATGGCTTTATCCTTTGATTTAGATATTTACTTTTCCACTTCTTTCTCAGAGGTTCAGTCAACTTGGAATGTCTTATGTTTTCCTTATCGCATTGGACTTTAATATTTTCTTTTCCTCTTCACGTTTTAATTATTTAATGAAAGTAAAATTTACTCTAATTTCATTTTATTTGATAATAATTTAATTGATACGTAATTTAAACTTAATATCACACTATTAATTCCTTGTAATTTGTATTAATTATGTAATATGTATCATTAATTAAATTTATCCACCCCTGGCTATTTAATACTCATACACATATAAATATATATAATAATTAGTAATTACCAAGCCAAAAATTGGCAAATGGTTTTTTAGAAATTGTTTAGTAACATTAACAGCTAGCTTTCATGAAAATAAGCAAGTTCTCCAAGTTGTTCCACTTCCTTAGCCAATTCTTCTAGTTTCTCGACAATGCCCATCAAAAAGAAGACAAAGCTTGCTATTGCAAGTCCATCAGTATTCTGCATCTTTGGTAGCTTTGATGTGACCTGACTTAGCTCCATTCTCACTGCTTTCAGCTTTGGCACTATCAGTACCTCTGCTTCACATTTTCTCATTTTCTTCATGCTCTCTCCAAATTCCCTTAATGTCCATGTTACCGAATTTCCCACAACTTCACAAGGTTCTTTGATCGATTCTCTCAGAATTTGCATGGGCTAATTAACATAAGTTCAAATCATGTAAATATTATTAGCATAGTAATCAATTTAAAATCCATAAAATTTACTAATTTGACTCGAAAATCAATTTCATATATTTTTCCCGAAAAGAAAAAAAAACTGCAAAGGAAAAGTTAATTACCTCTTTAGGGGACTGAAGACAACCTTTAAGTGAAAGGATGATTGCAGCCAATTCTCTAAGAAGTTCTCCTATCTTTAGGTATTTGTCCCATGGATAAGAAAGCCCAAATTTACCATGCCATGGTTCCCATCTTGCAAAATTTGCCTGAAATATGTTTTTATAAGTTTCTATATATAAGAAGAGAAATTCCCATATTAATTAATTACAAGATCACAAAACATAATTTACCAAAGATTCATCCTTGGACTTGCAGTTAAGCACTGATTTGCATTTGCTGAAGCTGACATTACTTGGCTTGCTTTCTTCTTCACTATTAAATCTGAAATAATCCTCTACGCATCCTACAAAAACCAAACAATTTTATACTCCCTTTTAGTTTTACTGTTCCTTAATTGAAAGGACACACGAATAAATAAATAAATAATTAAAATAGAGAAGCGGGTATGAGTATAGAAATTAGGAGTATTATTATTGTGATAATTAGCTGGTAGAAAATATTATATAATATTTAATTACCTTCAACAGAGGTGGCAAGGGCATGGAATTTAGAGACTGTTGAATCATGAAGCTCATCACTAGCCCATATGGGGAAGACAAATAAGCTTGTAAAAATGCAGATTACGAAACCCAAAACTATCATCAAAAGCCTTTCGCGGGCTATTTCTATGACCGTCTTTATACGCAGACCAGATACTGCTACTAAACTAAATGTAAGTATAAATATCATTGCTCCATAGTCATATCTTGCTTTTATGCTTGGAGTCAATCTACAATATGTAGCTCCTCCACCTGAAATTAATTAATATTTTCATTATTTAATAAAAAGGGTATCCAAGTGCACATAACAAGTCCAAAACAAATCATGTATGCAACTATATATATGCATTTTTCAATAAATAAACCTATTAAAGAGAATCCCACTTAGTTAAAGAGGTTGTAATCGTACCATATAATTAATAATTTAATATTTGATAAAACAAAAAATAATGAATAAAGTAATATGACTTGATTTCTTTTAATATGGATTTCAACTTGCAATCTCATCATATCACACTAAATATTAATTATTTTATAAAAAATATATGTTGGTTTTGGTTGAAAAGTATAGAGTTTTAAGTTTTGATCGGAACTTAATTTATATATTAAAATAAAATAAAATAATATGATGTTAAGGATAGAAATAGTGCCAAATATAATGCGGAAGAAAGTGGCCACTAAGCTAATTAAGAAAAATGAAAAATATTTTCCTCCCAAAATTCTGGAACACAAAGAAAACTGGAGAAGGTGGTGGAAACTGAAAAGCATACTGAACTAGCTAGCTAGATTGCTAAATTATACAACCTTTTTGCTTCAGAACATAAATGGAATTTTTTGTAACAAATTAAATATTATAAGAGATTTTTGCTCACGATATTTTTCTCTATAGATACATATAGAAATTTGAAATGAAACTTACCGAATATTAACATAGCAGTTCCAATAATGATGGAATGGCCAATTCCACCAACTTGTTGAGCTAAAGTTGCTGTGAAACATCCTAATACACCACCTAATATAGTACCCATTCCACGGTTCAACCCCTTGCTAAGCGTAGCACCTATATTAACAAATGCATTTTATCAAATTCATTAGAATTAACTAGAGATAGAGAGAGCTAGATATTAACTAAATTTAAATTTAAATTGAAGAACAAACCTGCATAGAATTCAAAAATGACAACTACAGTCATAATAGCCCACATGGCATTATCATCACCAACTTCTTTGTAGAGAGGATCAAGAAAGTAAAGAAGAGAAACCAAGATAAGGGCAACTCCAACTTTGATACTGTGAATCCATTTTCTCATGTCATCTTTGTTTTTCTTTTCTTTAAGAAAACAAATAATGGGTACAAGAGAAAATTTAACTTTCTTTTTCTCTACTTTTACAGGATTTACTACCTCTACATCATCTGGAATATTAACCACAGTCGATCCCATATTTTTTTTTGTAGCAGAAGTAGAAGACTAGAAATTGATGAATTTGAGAGAAACCAATGCTTATATTTATATGTAGAGATCGGTCCATATTGTTGGAAGTAGTGGAAATATAGACGTTTGTCTCAAAGGTGTTAAAAGTGGTCACACACATGCACAGCCCTTTCGCACTTGAATAAATTAATTAAATTAAACTATATAATAATAAACATTTACATATATAATATGGAAATAAATGAAATTAATTTTTACATGAAAAATCATATGTATATAATATATAATATGTATTTATTTCATAAAAATGATTTAACTGTGCATTTTTTTTATAACTTAGTGCACTCTAGTGGAACACGCTTGTTTGCACAACACAAGCTGTACGTACCTTTGTGATATGTTACAGTAACCAACGTGGAGGTTTGTCTTTTCGCATAATATATTAATATGTATGCCAATGAACAAGTTAAGGTACTATAGATGTCCTAAATGTTTTAAATGCAGTACGACAATAAATAAACAATTAATTGATTAATTAACTCTCAATTTTACTATAATAAACATATATAATGTTGGATTATTTTTTAAGTGTTTCGATGTATTATTTATCGAAAATAATTCAAGTAAATAACTATTAATAGTCGAGTAATATTTTTTTTTTTTTGTAAAGAAAATTAATTAATTAAAATAATATTAATATCTAACTGATGGCGTTAACTTATAGGATAATAATTATATGGATATAATTTTTTTTTTCAATTAAAATAAAAAAGAGGATTTTATTTTGTGATTTCATTATAAATGACAAATAATATATGGAGCTGCATTGCTTGAGAGTGGGCCAAAGGTATATAGTACTTATTTAAGACCATATATATAAATCGTGTCCAATTCACACAATTCAAATACCTACACATAGGCAAATGATCATTTTGAACATTATATCTTGTCAGCCTAAAATGGTTGCAAGAATTGTTGCCTTATGTCATGTCTTGCAGGTCATGTGTACTTCCTTTAAGCCCATCTCATCCTGCTTTGTTTCACATATTAATTTAGATATGGAAGGGACGATCTCCCCACATAAAATATCTCATATATATATATATATGAAATTCCATTTTGTGGCACGTAATCAAACTCTGAATTAGAAAAAAAAAATTCTATATATAATAATATTAATTTTTTAGTTAGTATGTGTGAGATCAATTAATTAAGGTTGGCTAAACATCCCACATTCTATTTTTAAATATCTGAAAAAATGAAATAGAATAAGAAAAAAATAATAATATGTGCTTGCAAAATAAAATTCAATCGGGATATGTTATATATATGGTAGTAAATATGATCAATTGAGTATATAGTAAACAAAATAAACAAAGTGGAGGATAATATATTTATATATATATAATAAGAAAAAGATTTTGAAAATAGTTAATATTTTAGTGATAATTGAGAAGAAAGTAACACGGCCTAGTTGCCATAGTGGAATTTTTAGCGTTATGCCACTTTCTATTGTTTGTTACGTGATCATTTTGGCTATTTAATTCTTTAATTAATGCTTGTTTTGATTTAGGGCCTGTTTAGTTTTCATTCTGTACTAATATATACATTCTGTTTGCTCTTGTTTCAGGTTTAATAAAAATTTAATTATTCGTTATATTCAATTAAAGCACTAATGAAAATACCAATGCTTCATTATATTTAAATAATCTCTCATATGTAGACTAATTAATATTAATTTCCTACTAATTACAACTAAGGCTAATTGATGGTACGTAGTGATGCTATGAAGATTTGACAACCTGAGTTCCCTCTCCATTAATATCTAAATTCTCTTGAGATTCATCTCTTCATTGAGTTGCTTTGCAATAAAGGAAACATATATACACGTAGGACGTACCAACTTGTTGTATATATATCTGGAATGAGATTGGCTATTTCTCTACCTTATATTTTTTTATATGTTTGGTGGTGACAACTGACAACTGACAAGAAGCAGCCTTTTTTTATCAGGTATTTACTTTGGACACCTGGATTGCACATTCTCTTTGTTCTAAACTACATATTACATTGATCATGTCTCTAATTTTCTTGCACATATTTAGGAAAATAAAGAAGGGAAGAAAAAAAAAATAAGTGCCTTGACGGATTTTATTTTAATTTAATTGATAATAAGATGATATGATTTTAAAAGTGAATGTTAAAATTAAAGTGTTATTAATATTAAATTTCAAGCAGACTTATTTATGAATTATATTGTAAATTTTAATTTGTGAAAGAAAAATACACATGAGATTAGTAAAACCTTTAAAAAATTTAAAATTTAGACTCAATTCATGAACAGTTTTAACATAGAGTCTTACAAACATTAAAACCCTTTAATGCTAAAAAAAATAAAAACAAAGGAAAATATAATTATTTTTCATCATTTTGTTGTTGTAAGGAAAATGGGTGAAAATAAATAAAATTATATTTTACGGATAAATTAAAACATAAGTTTGCTTTATTACAAAACAATTTTTTTTTCAATAGCTCAAGATTTGATCCAAATAAAAGAAAACAAAAGGAATTTTCTATGCTCCATGGTTTCACTATTTATTTTCTTTTCCCTCTTTATTCCCAAAGACAGCAATAATATATATATATATATCAATTCTTAGCTTTTTATTTGTACGAAACTTCGAATGCCGTACCTTTTCCAATCGAGTATTGTCCACTATTTCCACGCGTTTTGACTTTTGAATGGTTCCCACTGCCCAAATTCCCTACCTTTTTTAAATTATTTTTATTCTGAAGCAGAAGCAGAGGAACTTTTTTTTTTTTTTTTTTTTTTGAGAAAACTGAATTTCATTAATCAAATCGAAGCAATATCATGAAGCAGAATCCCTTCTAAATTAGCAGGTGATTCAGTCCAAAAACAAGGATTAACATAAAAATGAGAATGGTGAACTAAAGTATGAGCCTCCTCATTAGCTTCTCCTAACAAAACATAACTTCACTAGTGCTCACTTTCATTAGTGCTTTAGGTCTTGAAAAATATATATTTAGATTTGAGTGCTTTCTTTTATATATGTTCACTGTATGATTAGGAACACAAACTCAGCTGACATTGACAAAAACCTGCCTAGCTATATACAGCCATGTATCTCTTCTGGTAACTGTAAATTGTTTTTCTTTCAGCTAATTTTACGACTCTGAAAAGGGGGAAGGATTATTGGATGGATTTCTATTCGTTTCACCCACTCCTATTTTGTTTCATCTCATTATCATACAAAATGGAATTTGTGAATCTCATTTTTATTCACTTTAATAGCTAGAATTTGCATTGTTGAATTTTTAATATAGATTTAGAAAAACTAATTTTAGAAGTTAGCTATTAAAATTAAAATTTTCAATTATATATATAAATAATTTAATATCTTATATTTAATTAATTGAAATTTATATTTTAACACTCTTATTTAACTAACAACTGAATCAAGATAATTTTTTATTAGATTCAGTTATCATTTATAAATTTATAATTAAAAAAAAAAATGAAAGTCCGACAAAAAATAATTGAGAAACATACCAAAAATTTAAAAAGAAATTGAAATTTCAATTTCAATTATGATAAAATAATATAGGTGTAAAAAATATTTTTTTACTCCGATATCATATTGAATTCTTATTAAATTAAAAATAAAAAATAAAATTAGTCGAATAGCTTGTTACTTAATTATATAAATTATAAATTATCATACTTTTGATCTGATGATCATGTAATTCTTGATATATAAAAAGATTTCAATTCTAACAGTATAATCAGGTGACTTATTAGTTTTATAAACATAAATGCAAGTCAGGATCTCACATTGAAAGTATAACAAACAAAACGGTTTATAAGGTTCAGTTTTATTATTTAAATACTTTAATTAATTGTTTGGAGTTAAATTTTGGGGTGGATTGTGGATTTACATATTCTGGGTTATAGTAAAAGGAGTGGAAATTAACTGGAGACGTAAGGCAATTGTAAGCAAATGCAAATTGCCATTAGGAGCTTTCTTTTTCTCTTTTATTGATCCCATTAATTATGGAGTCTGCTCCGCGTGTAGTCAGTGTCCTGAGTCCTGACCTTAACTTTCCAAGTCCGTGCCACGGAAAATAAACAATATCTGTCAATAAAGAACCTTCCTTTATAACCTAATTATAATAAAAATAAAAAATAAAAAAAAAATAACAAAGAGGTATTTCTTTTTGCCCTTTGCATGAGATGAGAGTGACACAGTTTCACTGTCGAGTGTGGATCATCGTCCGTCCCTATCAAATTAAGATATGTATATATATATACTTCGTTGATGAACCGTCATCCACCACCTGATCCAACAGTACAATAACACAATTTTATTAATTAATGTCATTCTTTTATGTTTCGATATCATAATTAATTATATTAAACTATGTTATTTTGAATTTAGTCTAGTGATAGTGTATATTTAATCAAATAATATATTTATATTCGAGTCCTTCGTCATTCAAAGCTAAAAAAAAAATTAATTAATTGATCCACGTGTATTGGTTGTGAAAATGGCAATGCCCAACGCCTCATATCACAAGAAAGTGGTGTGAGCAATGTGAAAGCTAAAATGGCGACTTCTCTTTAGTGGTGATGTTAGGTCAGTACATGAAATTAGCTTCGAAAGTTCCACAAAGCTTTTCCTTATCAGGTTGACTATTTGTTCGCATGCCGATTCAACAATATTATATGTATAAATTTTACACGATTCAAAATATTATTTTCTTTTGATATGTAATTCTGTTCAGTTTCTCACCCAACAAAGTAAAAAAAAAAAAAAAACATTACCAAAACAATGGGCGACAGACTTAAACTAATTCCTTAATTATCGAAGTTATAATAAAATTATGAGCTTTCCTTCTCATTAATTCTTGAGTTGATAATTATATACTGGGCATAATTAATATGATTAAATTTGGACTAAGTTTACATTTTTTTCCAAAGGTATTTAGAATGACTTACTGGCAAATAAGAAAATGCCTCATTATAAACATTAATTAATCATTTGGTGAATTTATAATTTTGTTCTAAATTTTTAATTAATCCTGACTTTTCAAAATTAGTTATATATACATATCGAAACTGAAAAAATATATATATATTATTTTATTATATCATTTAAAAAGTTAAATTAACACTTGTACAAAATTGTTAAATTGATGTTTAAATTGTAATTGAAATTAATTAAATTATTTAACTTTACTTATAATATTAATTTAATTAATCTTAAATTATTAAATTTATAAAATTAAAGTATTCAATTGATAATTCCAATCAAAATTTAATGATTAAATTGAAAAATTTATGGAGAAAGAAAGTGACAATCTTGAGGTGACCATCTTAATTATATATGATTGGTTTTTCCATTCAAACATTAATCTTATTAACATTTGTTGTCAATGCCGTACGATCAATGTATATATAGAAAATGATAAATGGCAGGCAAAGAAAATAAGTTAATGGTTATCTACTTATCTACAAATGGGAATGGAGTCTTCACCATCTAATTATTAAGAAAGTTTGATACGTCTTTAATTTGAAAATTGTTCCATAAAAATCTTCAAGAATTATAATTAATTTTCTAGCATAATTTTTATCAAATTAATTTAATTTAGATATTTTCATTTTTTGTATAAATGAATTCCATAAAATCTTATGAAATTCATTTGTAAATCCATAGTTTTGTATTTATTTTAAATTTAAATTAATTTAAAATTTTAATTAATTAAATTTGTAGAATTGAAAATAACTAAATCAAATTCTATTAAAATAGTTAGTATTTTCAAATGAATTTCATAATTTTAAATTAATAAATTTTAGATAACTGAAATGTCCTTATTAATTTTAATATTTTACTCTTTAAATTTTGATGGGCAAAAATGTATCGATTATGAACTTAACAAACTTATTTGTTTGACGCCATTTATTTTTATTTTTATTTTTTGTTAATTTTTTATTAGGAATGGGTTATTTTTATAAGGTGAGGTATTTGCTTGACTCTATTTTTTTTAAATACTTTTATAAAAAAAAATTTTATCCTAGTCCCCTTTATGTTTTATTTTTTTTCTTCCTTTTTTATTTTTACTTATTTTTTATATATTTTAAATTATACCTTATAATTTTTTAATTTTTATTGTATTTTTTCTACTTTATACTATATAATTACTTTTTCTTCATATTCTTTCATAAATACAAAATTTTTAATAAATTTAATTATTTATGACCAAAATTATATTTTATTTTTTAAAAAATAGTATATAAAAAGATATTATTCATAAATAGTAAATTGAGTTTTAAATAATTTTATTTTTATTAATATAATATGAAATTTTTGAAAAGAAAATAAGTAAATAAATAATATACTTATAGCGATATTTTTGACAAAGTGAAATATTAAAATGAATTCTAAAATTATATCAAATGTAATATTTATTTCATTTGAAATGAATTCTATATTTATTATTTAATATATCAAACATAATAATTCATTTACAAATAAATTCTATTTGAAATTTATTTGCAAATCAAATAAATTCTTTAATAAAATTCAACCAAACATAGAAAAGGTAAAGATATAAATTAATAAGCCCTGAATTATGTTAATTTTTTCACTTAGAACCTTTTATTTTATTTTATTTTATTTTATTTTTTGTGGTGAAATTTGAAATATTTTTGTCAAGAAGAAGAAGAATCTTTACCCTCCATTGATGGAAAATAATAAATTGTGTGAGTTGTGATTCACTGGATTGGATTGTTGTGCTGGTTTTTATATAAAGACAGAGAAAAAGAGAAATGAAAGGGAGATAGATAGGTGGGTGGGTCAACTTAACTAACTGAGTTTATGTCTTCATTACAAAAAAATCTATTTGAATCAAATTAAAAAAAAAAATTATATAAAAAAAAATTAAGTGAGAAAATCAATAAAATTCAGAGGGTTTATCTATACTTTTGGCCTGAAATTAATAGTCTTACATGCATTTATGATGTTTGGAGTAATTTTTACATGTTGTTTCAACTTTTCATGACATGGTTAATTGGGTTGCTGCTGCTTCCTGATTACTACTAGTCTACTAGTACTTTTGAAATGAGGAATTTTCACTAGTATATATTATATTAGACATTTTAAAGAAAAACACTAATTCATAATTTAAATATATTATTATATATTCAACCAAGATTCTAAAAATATTTTTTTTTTTTAAGTTTGAAGCATTGGTAAAAAAATTTGAGGTATTAACATAAATTTTTATTCTTTTTAAATTTAAAAATTATTAGGCTTTTTGTATACCATATTTATCAATAATATAAATTATGGTTTTATGTGATAATCAATGTTTCTTTTTAATTATTATTATGTGATACTGTACATTATTATAAGCGATTTCTTTTGCAGTCTCTTTTGTTATTAAAGTAATTTTTATAAAGTAATTCAAAAGAACTGCAATAATAATATTATTCCTACATATTTATTAAAATAAAAAATAATTCAAATCTTAATAAATGCAAAAAAAATTTAATATTATGGATGCTAAAAAAAAATTAATAGTTTATGTAATAATAATTTTGGAAAAAAAAAAAACCTTATCATCATACTCAAATGGCCTTCTTATTCATTGGGAGTGGTCATAGAGAAGCAAAACTTTGAGTCCAGTCTCGAATTCTTATTAGCATGTATATATAACTATATATAGTTCATGAAAAATGATCAAAATATCATTGTAAAATAAGTCATATACAGTTGTATTTTCTTTCTCCTTGTAGAATAATGCTATGAATAGATAACATAATAAATTATAAAAAATTTAAATTTTATTATAATAGGATTTTTTGCTACTATAATAAGGATTCCTTATACAATAATAAATAATAATATAATATATGTAGCGGAGATAAATTAGGAATTAATAATAATAACTTATACTATAATAAGATTTTCTCATGCAATGATAAATAATAATAATAATATAATATATATAATTGAGATAAATTAGTAATTAATAATAATAATTAAGGATGTTTAAACCTTATAAATCAATTTCAACTTTATAGATCAATTTATGTTATAAAACTCAACTTATTATAAATTCAATATACTCTTACTTTGTCTTTACCTCTCCCAAAAAATAAACTTTGACTTTACATTCATTAATTGGACTCGACTTCTAGTATTTATAGACTTTGACATTGTTAAAATTGTTGCTATAATTAGGGGTTACAATAACACGAATATGAGCATATTTTGGCTTACCTATATCCTAACCTTTTTGTGTCAGGGCCGGGTGGATTTATAGTCGTGGAGGGACGTATTTGCGGGGCAGGATAAATCGAGTTACGGATATTCATTTATTTTTTAAGAATATATATATGTTACATTTTTATAAGAAAATATATATTATATTTACACAAATATATATATAAAATACATCATTATATATATTTTACTTAAAAAATATAATTATAATATAAATAAATATATATATAAATAAATTTAAAAATCTAATAAGTATTTATGTATATTAAAATTATATATATATATATATATATATATATATACACGGATATATATAAGGTAGATTAGAAAAGAATAATGTCAATATTCACCCCGTCACATTTATAAATGGGACGAATTTTATACTTCTCATTAAAATTAAGCTAGACAAAAATTCGATATAATGAGTGGAAATTGTCATTCCTAATTATAATTTTTTAGCAGCAAAAATAATTAGTTGCTATATTGTTGTACTCAAAAATTCAAAAGTTGAAACCATAAAATTTTTTTAGAAAAATTTAGTTTGCTATCAAAAAATTTTATTATCAAAAAATTATCTATAGCAATAATGTTTTTTACAAAATTTAAATGATCTATAATTATCCCACATAAAAAATATATATATATAATATGCACAGATTTTAAATTTTACTAGTGAATAATCTTCTTTTCCTAATATTCAAAAAAAATAAAAAGTGCACAAAAAATTTTATGTAACAACATATATTTTGACAACAACTTTTTATAAATTGTTGTATATATTATGTTTTTAGCAGCAACATTCATGTTAGTGTTGTATATTAGTTTTCGACAGCAAAATAACTTTGTTGTTAAAATTTTCGCGTTAATTCTATTATTATTGTAGTAAATCGTAACTAAATTATTAAAAAAAAAGTGCTACTATTAACAAAATTATTAATAGAACTTAATTACGGTAAATTAATTAAGATATATATATATATATATGGAGTTACATTCAAGCAAAGTAATAAAAATATCTTGATAATCTAGATGTAAATATTTCAAGTTTTTATCACAAGACTATCAATTTTTTTTCTTGGTATATAATTTTTTTGTTATAAAAAAATTATTTAAAAAATAATGAGTATATATTATTAAAATTTGAATTTAACCTATTTACTGTTTAATTATTGAACTACTAATTACAATAAGATGGAATCTTTCTTATTTATAAGAGAGTTGTTGTCTTGCTCATTTTAAATTTAAGCTTACAATTTCTTCCCATTTAATTATATTAAACTATAAATTTGAACCTGTTATGATAAATATGGATTCTAATTTCTATCCACAATCATTTGCATAGCACCAAAATTCAATTGCTTCCCATATAAAAATATATCTCCAAACATTTTAATTTGTTGTTTATCTCTTGTGGTGAACTCAGAACTATACAAAGTGGAAATATCTCAATATATTCCACCTAAATTGGCATTTTAAAATTGGTAATTATATCAAGAACACTATCTTGATAAATATATATAGCCAATTAACTAACCACCCTCCAAACTCCATGGTGAGTTTATGGGAAATTAATTAAAGAGATTTGAGAATGCAATTAAGGAAGTAAAGTGATGATAAAGTTCAAAAAAATAACTTTATAGCTAGTTAAAGAGTTAGAAGATAAATGATGATTGTTAAAGTGGAGAGTCCACTAAATTATAAACCTTGCGTTTCTCCTGTTATGGCTAATAAAGAGAATTAGATTGTGGTGCTCCCTTGTAATTTGATACACACATTACCATTTTCGCTAAGTGACTATAAAAGTTTTTAAGTATCAGCACTTTCTTTTGTTTTGTAGGACAAAGGAAATTGTTTCGTGTTCTAAACCCATTATGTTTATTGCCTTATCTTTGCAAAATACCTAATTTGTTAGTGCATATACTATTCTTTCTGTCCAATAAATCCGTTTTTTTTTTTTTTTAATTTCTAATATGCACTAATTAAAATTTGTTTTTCAGTCAATCATATGCTATCTAATTCTTCTTCTTCTTTTTTTTTAAGGATATAAAAAGTAGAAAGTTTTAAATTTAAGTTTTTTAAATCATAAAATTATCACTAATTTAGGGTCTGTTTAGTTTAGCTATTCATAACAGTTATTGCTAATAGCTATTAATTGATAGTTGATAACTAATTCCTAGTAGTTGATAATTGATAAGTGATTGTAATTAAGTGTTTGGTAAAATTACTATTAACTATATGTTTTAATATGTTTAATAATTATTAAAAATAAATATTTATATTTATATTTTATTTAAATATTATCTCTAGTCTTTCATTTAAATAAACTGGAGTTATTTTGAAAAAACTCTAAATTGAAATTTTTATAAATAATAATTGTTAAACTATCTAATAATTTTTATAAATATATTCGATTCAGCTATTAAAATCAAAAAGCTAACAATTATATTAAATTTTTTTCCGCCAAACATCAATTTAGTGAGATTGTGAGATAGATATTAAAAAGAAGAGGACTATCAATCTCTATTGTGTAATCCACATTGTTACTTCGGCATATTTAATGAATAAAGAAAAATAGTTTCCACATAAATAAAATTGGTTACACTTTTTTTTTTTCATTTCTTTATAATAAATTCTTTGATTATAACTTTTTTTTTATTTCTTTATAATAAATTCTTTGATAATGACATTTTTTATTTCTTTATAATAAATTCTTTTATATCAATGTTTTTTATGAGTTTTATTATTATTGTTATCATATTAATCGTTGGGTGTGTAGACCAAAATGTGAGGAAGAATAACTCAATTAAAAAATGGTGTTTGATTTTCTCGAAAATTAGAAGTAAAGTTTTTTTTTTTTTTTTTCTTGGTTGCATAATGTTTTTATTTTTTCTTCTTATTAATTATAGTTTTTTCTCTTTTAGGAAAAATGCTTTTTAGGTTTTGGTGATCCATTAATATATACTAAATTGGATTTGATTTTTCTCCATTAATTTTACATAAAATGTCAGCATAGCATTATTTAATACTCTATTCGCGTAGAATATATACATAAAAGAACATAAGTGTTGTTCGATTTGTGGGTAAAGAACATTTTTTCTTATTTTTTTCCATTTTCAGACAAGCATCAAAAAACATTGTTTAATTTGATTAGATCAAAAAAAAAATCCTTAAATAAATTAATTTCTTAAAACTAAATATATTATAAGAAATACTGAAATTAGCAGCAATTATTGCTATTAAAAGTGTAAAAATTGTTGCCACATATTTACTGCAACAAAAATAAAAATTGTTGGATCATGCAGTTCTTTTACAACAAAATTACAGTTGCTATTAAAATTTTATTAGTAATGATAACTTTTTTTCTGCTAAAAAAATTATCAATAGAGATTTTTTTTGTCGCTAGAAGAATATCTATCGCAATAATATTTGTTACGAAAAGGTAGAACATTGTTAGCAATTATTTTTGCTGCTAAAAGATGAACTATTGGCAGTTAATAATTTTGCTGCTAAAACATTATCTCCTGATAACAATTAATTTTATTATCAAAAGATAATCTATTATTAAAAATGCATTATAAATGCGTTAAATCTGAACTGTTATATTTGATACACAAAATTTATAATACATTTTTTATTATTTATTTAATTTTTATTTAATTCTAAAAATATATCACTAGATACTATCAAATTATAATTTTTAAAATTTTTTCAGGCTCGAACTCCTTAAATACAACTATCATCTCTTTAGCCAATTGATATGATTTTTGCTATCCTCTCCTTAAATACAAATTATGACTTTTAGTAGCAAATTTTTGCTAATTCCACTATTTATTATAGTGAATATTAATTACTTATTTCATTTGTCCTTTATAATTTTTTTTAAGGAGTTACTGTGCATCTATGTTTTTCAATTTTTTTTTTCTTTAAGTTCATTTTTTTTTGTTAAATTCATTCTTGGATTAGCACATTTAATTATAAACTAACATTATGTGTATATGTAATATGATAATAAATTTACATTTAAATTTCCTTTCTAATACTAAAAAAATATCATTATTTATTTCATTTAATTTTTATAGCTAAATTGATATCATGAGGATTAGTAATGGACAATATGCTCATATGGATAACATTATTGTGGTTATGATCCCAGGAAGCACTACCAAATTCACTATAGCTACTTTTCTTCCTTAATTTGGGAAATAAAATGTTGTGAATAATATTCTATTCTTAGCACCTATTCTTAAATAATCTCACACGAAACTAACACATTAGTTCAGATTCTAAACTTTTAATACTAATATGTAATAATCTCAATTTTTTAGTGCTAGCATGTAATAACATAAGAAATGAAATTAAAAGAATATTTATTTAAAAAATTAAAATAATATTTTGAAATAAAAAATAATAATTAAAAGAATTATAAATGATACCAAAAATTATTAAATTTTTATATTTTTCAATGTCACCACTAAAATTTAGTTGATTGATTCCAATGTGATTTGTTTATTAAGTTAGAGCGACAAAATCACAGTCGATATTAGATTTTTAAGTAAAAATTTTGATAATTGATTATTAAGTATAAATAAATTGAAACTTTAGATATTCAATGCTAAATAATTTTTATTTTTTTTTTACTATTTTGATTTTAAATCTATTTACCCAATATTAGACCACAACTCACTATCCATTAATGAGACTTTGTATGACTCATCCCTTTACTTGATTGCATTGTGAAAGGATAGGATGCATCATAGTTGGAGCCCATATAAATTATAAATGTATTACGTATATCAGATAAGCAATTAGTATTGGGCCAACTATGTATATTTTGCTGAAATGAGATTGGTTGGGTTTTAGTTGTTTGATGCTGACAAGAACAGCTTGATTGAAACTGGTGTCTCAAATCTCAACCCAATAAAAATAATTTGTCTAGGTTAATTTTGGAAAGCCACTGCATTATCAATGCCCATTCTATGTTTTCATTTTGAAAATTTATTCAAATCTCTGAATTTTTATAATTGATTTAGATGATGATAAAAATTTGGATTATAAATTTGAATTTGAATCAAATTTTTTATTTGAATTATTAAAATTAAGTAGATTTGAATTTGATTTAAATATATAATAAAACTTAATTTTTTAAAAATTTAATATTTTAAATTTTTTTTATCTAATTATTTCAAATCTATTTTCTTCATTTTTAACAAAAATATATATATATATTTTTTAAATTAAAATCTAAAATTTCAAATTTTTTACCAAATAATTTATAAATTTATAAATTTAAAATATGAAGTTCGAAATCAAAATTTTAAATTCAAATCTAAATCCATGCATTCAAATAAATTTTTAATTTTTATTAATTATAGATATGAGTTTTAGTTTTACTAATTGCAGCTGCTCATTCTAATGAAGGATTTACCAGTATTAAAGTTCATACCCAAAATAGAAAAAGAAAATAATAAATGTAGCCCTAATGGGAAAAAAAAATAGTGTCAGTTTTTTTTAATCATTTTCCATTTTAATTAAAAAAGAAAGTTAATAAGAAATGTAGAATTTTGGAATTTATTTAGAAAAATGAAGTGATATTTATTAGAAGCTCAATGGGCCTCACCACCAAGAAGCTTCCATGGTTGATTGCAAGCCTTAATTCATATTTTTAGCTTTCATTATTGATGGGCTTGAGCCTGATTCGTTACTATGACTCGAGTTTATTAATAATTTGTACTATTTTTTTTTTTTAAACATTGATGGAAAATTGATTCTGAGATTATTTTTTGGTGTTTAATTTATATTATTAAATTATTATAAATAAAAGATAGACTTAAAATACCCTAAATTTTTCTGTTTTTTATATTCTACCATTTTTTTTAAAATAGATTATTATATCGTGAATTTTTAAAATATGATGAACTGTTTAATTCATTTAAAAAATAAATAAATTTATTAATTAACTTAAATATGAAGATTAAATAATAATTTATTTTTTATATTTTTAATTCATGCCATTTGTCTCTAAAAAAAATTATAATGAGTTATTTTGATTAAAAGATACAAATATGAATAATTTTAGAAGTTTAAATTATAATAATCTATTTTCAAATGATATGGTAGAATTATAAAAATTAAATAATTTAGGATATTTTATATCAATAGACATAAATAAAATAGTATTAATAATATGAATCAATTAAAAGAATAATTTATATAATTTTTAAATATTTTTAACATTTAGAAAAAAATTTAAATATTATTAAATTACTTAAGTAGTATATATATTTATAATTATGATATATCTTAATGTACATAATTTTTATATATTATTTAAAAAATAAAAAAAAATTATTTTCATCATTTTTTCAATAAATTCGAAGAAAAAATTTACATAAATTATATTTTAATTTAATTTAATAAAATAATCTAATATTAATTTAAAAAGATTAATTATTTTAAAAAATATAAATTAATAATGACTTCTTAAAATTTTTATAAATTAGTTTTATAATTTAATTTTAATCAGTTTAATTTTTAAAAATTATATTATAATTAATTACAATGATAATTTTTTTTAATAATTTATCTTTATTAAAATAAACGACTTAAAATTTTTAAATTTGAGAATGAAAAACCCTCTGTCTGTTCCAAAATTACACAGTTTGCCTACAGCTTCTGTTGTGTTCCTTCTCCTCCAAATTACAAGTCAGAGAACGCTCCATCTCTTCTCCTTGGCGCAGATCCAACTAGTGGGGATTAGAAACCCTAGTTTTCTCTCTCTAACCATCAATCACTTGCTCACTGCCAGGTCTCTCTTTTCCTCTTTATATATATTTATGTGTATTTTGTGTAATTAGCTGATTTGTAGTCGTTGTTCTGTTTTATGGAGAGATCTATACATGGTTGATTTTTTAATGTTTATCTTTTATGCCTATGCGGATCCCTATCTGGGTATCGATTTAGCGTTGGATTTGATATAGCGGTTGTAGGTTTTTCCTCGGTGGCTTTGTTTGGGATTTGGGTTTGATATGTTTGCTTGTTTTATTGGTAAAGCTTTTGAATTTTTTGGTTTTTGTAATGATTTATTATTTTAAGGCTGGGTCTAGTTAAGTGTTCAAGTTCTAAGATTTACTGATTGATGGTTTTACTGCTCCTGGTTGTTGCAAGAGTAGAATTGTAATAGCTTTTAGAGGAATAAGTTTATCTATTTGGACTTGAAATAAGTTAAGATAGATTAACTGATTTCTTGATATTGTTGGATGTTGAATATGCGAGGAGAAAAAATTTTCAATATTTTGTTACGTTAGTTATTAGATTGCAAGTATTTTAGACACCATATCAGTATTTGATGCCACGCCCATGCTTGTTTACTGAGAATATTCAGAAAGCCACAATTTTCTGATTATGTGTTGTAATGTAATTCCGAAGGAGCTACCATTCTTAAAATTCCCCCTGTTTCTGTTAATTCATGGAGAAATAGTCTCTCACTCTGTCAACATTTTGCTCAATCATGACTGCTTGATTCTTAATTTGATATTTTGAAGGAGTGGAAAATCTCTTGAGAATGTATTTCACTAGCAATTAGATATTTAAGAAAGAGTAAACCTCTTTAAAAAGGTTCAATTTTTTACTAGTTTTTGAATAATAGATGCTGGAGACATTAGCTACTTTTTCTGGAAAAAAAAAATAGAACTCTTCAAAAATATCAAAACTTTAAAAAGTTAAATATCAATCACTCTTTTTAATTGTCTCCAATCTCTATTCCAGAGTACATCAATTGATATTGATATTTGAGGATGAAAAGGTTGGTTTTGCTTATTTTTTCATCAATTGATGGGATCTGGAATGAGGAATCTGTTTAAGAAATTAGGTTTTATGCTTTGATTAGATCAGATGCTTGTAGATCAAACAGTAAAAAACTATATGTATATATTTTTGGTTTACAGGGGAGGGAAAGTGTTTAGGGGTTGGGCCGAACTTCAATCTTTTTCCAAGTTCTAATTCAGAGGCACACTTGCTACTAGGGTCAGTACATGAATGTAAGAACTCTGTATATGAGGTGTGTATACTATAATATGTGTGTATGTGTATACATGTTATGCAGCCTCTTTAAAAAAGGTCCAATTGTTTACTAGTTTTTGAATGGTGGATATTGGATATTCTAATCATTAGCTGCTACTTTTCCATTTTTTTTTAAAAGAACTTGTTAAAAATATCAAAGATTCAAAATATAAAAATTGAAATTTCAACTACTCTTTTGTTAAGTATCTACTATTTCTATTAACCTTATTACATTGATTGGTTATTGATATTTGAGGACAAAAATGTTGGTTTTGCTTAAATTTATCATCAATTGATGGGATCTCGAATCTGTTTAAGAAATTAGGTTTTCTTGCCTTTGTTTTAAATCTGATGCTTTTAGATCAATATTTTAAAAATGGTATGAAGGTTTTTTGGTTTACAAAGGAGGAGAGAAAGGGGAGAAGAAGGGGGGTTTCAAACTTCAATCATTGCCTGTGTTCAGAGGTGCCCCTGCCACCGGGCTAAGCCTATGGGTGCAAAAACTATATCTATATGTGTATGCAAAAACTATATCTATGTGTATGTGGTATGTTTTCACTAGTTGATTGCTGATATTTGAGATTGAGAGGTGTTGATTTCATTTAATTTTTTTGTCGATTAATGAAATATGGAACCTATTTCAGAAATTTGGATTTTGTCAAGTGTCATAAGATGTGAATTTTGTTTTCGAGAGATGTCTGATAACCAGAGATTGAAATTCTTATTTTTTTTTTTTTTCATTTTGGTTCTTAACCAGGAGAAAGGAACAATTTTAATATAGGAGCCATTTGAAGTGTTTACATATTCATTATAAGTTAAGATGCCCCCTCAAAAGATTGACACAGGTCATCAGGACACAGTCCATGATGTGGCAATGGATTACTATGGCAAGCGCATTGCAACTGCATCATCGGACCACTCAATTAAGATAATAGGGGTTAGCAATAATACTTCCCAGCATCTTGCTCAGCTGACTAGCCATCAAGGACCTGTTTGGCAAGTAGCCTGGGCTCACCCAAAGTTTGGTTCCTTGCTTGCTTCATGTTCTTATGATGGGCGTGTCATAATATGGAAGGAGGGTAATCAGAATGAGTGGACTCAAGCTTATGTTTTTGATGACCACAAATCATCAGTCAACTCTATTGCATGGGCACCTCATGAAATAGGTCTCTGTTTGGCATGTGGCTCTTCGGATGGAAATATATCAGTTCTTACAGCAAGAGCAGATGGTGGTTGGGACACATCCAGGATTGATCAAGCTCATCCAGTTGGGGTAACTTCAGTTTCTTGGGCCCCATCAACTGCACCTGGTGCTCTTGTTAGTTCTGGTTTGCTCGACCCTGTACAGAAGCTTTGCTCAGGTGGTTGTGATAATACTGTGAAAGTGTGGAAGCTCTACAATGGGATTTGGAAGATGGATTGCTTTCCAGCTCTTCAAATGCATTCTGATTGGGTTAGGGATGTGGCATGGGCACCCAATTTGGGCCTTCCAAAATCGACCATTGCTAGTGCTTCTCAGGATGGGAAAGTTATCATATGGACTGTGGCAAAGGAAGGGGATCAATGGGAGGGTAGGGTCTTACATGATTTCAAGGCTCCTGTTTGGAGAGTCTCATGGTCGTTTACTGGAAACATATTGGCCATTGCTGATGGGCATAACAATGTAACACTATGGAAAGAAGCTGTAGATGGGGAATGGCAACAGGTGACTACAGTCGATTCCTAGAGCCAAAGTCCTCTAATTTTTTCCCCTATAATAATTTTACTATGCTGTTTTGGTTCCAATACATTCCATATGATGAGCCTGTTTTTCTTTGATGTTATTCCAAGTTGGGAGTGTTTATGTTCTGGATATTCGAGTCTTCTGGTTTTGGACTTGAGCTTCTATAGTAAAAAACCTTAGCTTGCCAGGTAGTAGGATGGTTCATGTATTTTGCAACTTGCATCCATTTTGTTATGTGAATTAATAGATCATCTTTGTCACTATCATGTAGTTTGCCACACCAGCATATCATTTATTTTAATTTAGTCCCACCTCTCCCTCTTGAATTTTTATTAGTTAGATTTAGGATATAGGTACATTTTATTTTTTAATTAGAATAGTTAATGTCTGTTGTTCTCACAATTAAAATCTTATTTTATATTTAATTTAATTCAATTAATTTTTTTTAAAAATACACAATTGCAATTGCGTTTATTATGTTTAATTGAGGGTTTGGAAGTAATTATTTTAAAATTTATCATTTCTTAAAATTATTTTTTGTTAAAATTTATTTTTTATATCTTAAAAAAAATACAATTATTATAATAATTATAAATAAATATTAAATATTTAATTACTTAAAAATTTAATATGTTGAATCGTCTTCAATTTAATTTAATGAATTTTTAAATCCTTTGTTAAGATCCAAATTTCCACTAATAGTATAAGTTAATAATTGATGGTTGATTACTAGTAGGTTGGCGCAGGCCGTCAGCGGGTCTACTCCAATTTCATCTCGTGTCAAATCAAAAGTTGCCAAAATAAATGAGAAGAAAACTACTACACGACGGACCGGTGAGAATGTTAGGGAGAAAGGTAAGAGCACGAAAATACAAATGGGAGTGAGCTGTTACTTAAAAAATTATGAACAAATGTACCTCTCTGTACTAGTATGTTCCGTCGTTATTAAAATTGGATACAAATAAAAAAATTAGAAATTAAATTAAGAAATAGATGGATCAATTTTCTTTTACTCATTTTTTAAAAATCGGATAAAAAATTTTATGAATCGACCGATTAATCAATAAATTGATCGAATTAAATTAATTTTTTTTATTTGAGTGAGTCAATTTATTTTAGTTTTTAATGAAAACGAAGTCGTTCTTAACAAGTAAAAAAGACACTAATTTGAATAAAAAAATATTAAAAAAATTTCAATAATTTCGTTTTACTTTTATCCGACTTCAAAACTTACCCGACGTCAAAATTATGATCCTATTATATGTTAATTTATTGCGTTAGTAGATATTTAAACACGTGAATGTTCATATTTTATTATATATATAACTTTTAATTTAATATGATTGAATTGACACCATAAAAAATATAAACTTATATAAATTTTTTATTTAATCATATTTCATCATATATATAATAAATGTCAAATTATATATACATATATATGTATATCGATTTTTTTAGTTTAATTAGTTCGATTTCGATTAAATTTTTTATCTTCTAATTTTTTATTTTCATCGATTTTTTAAATCATCCTGTTCTTAAAATATTGGTATTTCCTACTCCAACGAATAGCATCCACTATTTGTCTTTCCAGCAGTAAATTTCATTGATCAATATTTATAGATTTTTGTGGTTGTAGCTTTGTTTGTCCCAGTTTCAAATTGCAATCTGCCATTCCTAAGCTTCCTAATAAAGTCAAACCTCACGTTTAGTAGTAGCTAAGGTTTTTAAAACCCTACCAGTCCATTTGGACCTTTTTTTAAAATAATAATAAAATTAAATACATTTTTTTTTTTATGTCTAGCTTTACTTTAATTTGGAACTCATTTCTTAGATTACTACAAGTTTTTATATTAAGAATATAAAAATGATATCATACACTAATTTTCGTGCATGATAATTGATTTTTTAATTCTAATTGAAGTAAATTATTCACATTAAAATTTAAAAATTGTATTGGAAAAAGATTTTTTTTTTATTATTTATTCTTTAGAATTAAATTCTATATATGAATAAAGTGCGAAATAAATTTACTTACTAATCGAGTTAATATCCTTAAATAATTTCATAATTTTGGGTAAATTTATATGAAGATTTAATTTATGTGTTTCATTATTGATGTTCATTCTATTTTAATACAGTTTTCTCCTTTTCCTGGCTTAAAACAATATGATTTTAACTTGTTAATTAACTTATTACTATATATATATATATATATTAGAATAATTAGACTTTGGAATTCCAATTTAAATATAAATTGATAAAATAATTATATGTCAAAACTTTTCAATTATTCGTACATATGATTATTTCATCAAAAATAAGAAAATTATGAAGACGAGTGAATGAGTATTGTGGTAAACTAAATTAAACTAATTGACAAATTATTATTAATTATTAATTATTTTAATTTTTCATTATTATCTATATCATTATTAATTTTAATTTATTATTAATTACCAATAAAAAAAATTAAACTATAAATTCGCCAACTAATACGACCACCGACGTTGTAACAATTCAAACACTGAATTTCCTGAACACGTGATTGTATAATAGTTCCTCTCCTTGGAATGTGCTTCTCTGCATGCTGTCAGAAATTTTAAATCTCGTTTCTTTATTTGCTTCTAAAACAGTATAATCATTATTCAATTTGGAAACTCATACTAAAATTAAAAAAAAAATAAAATTAGAGCATGTTTGAGGGCCTTTGTAAACCCTAAATTCTTTATGATAAATAATTAATATAAGAAAATATTTCTTTTTATTAAATCATTCTATATTTTATTATTATTATTTAATCCGAATTCAAATCGTAGATATATTTTTTTTTAAGATTCTGGCTCTTTCAGTACTAATTACTGAATTCATAAAAATTTAAATTTTAAATTATTTGTGCGTATAATTATTCATAAGAATTGACATCATTTTAAATTTAAAAATAATAATATGAAATAAAATAAAATAAAAAAGTTTTATTTTAATTTTAAATAAATATAGTATTCCAAATTAAAAAAAGTTAATATCAATAAAATAAATTAAATAAGCCAAAAAAATATTTTCAATATATATACACAAAGAGTGAAAGCTTCTTCTTCTTTTTTTTTTTTTGTGTTAATATTTTTTTTAGCATAAGATTTTTTTTTTTGTATTTGTGTTACAAATTTTTTTATTTGATATATATAAAGGGAGAGAGAAGGAAAAGAACATTTAGATCTTGTTTCATTATGGAAAATTAGGCTTATTTTTAAAAAATAATTCTTAGAAAATTGAAAAATAAAATTTATTTTTTTATTTGTATAATAAAAAATTAAAAATGAATTTTCCAACATTCCTAATTTGTAACTACACTACATAAAACTATTTAAAATAGTTTCTCATTTCCATTTGAGTAACCATGCATATAAAGCAAATGGAAAACATGGTGTTTCCGACTATGATGTTGTAACACCCATTATTTTCCTAAATAATTTTTGCGTATATTTTTGTATATAAATTTATTTTATTGGCTTAATTAATTAATTTTGAAATAAGTATAAATATTTACTTATTAATTACTTATGATAATAATAGAAAATGAGTATGGACATTTTGGGAGAAATATTGATTAAGTTATTGAAATTGCGTGAGAAAATGCTAAGTGTTAAAGAAATTGAGAATTTGAGTTTTTAGCGAAATTCTGTGAAAACTGAGTTAAGGGTTTCCAGCCGGCATTGGTGAGCTGGCCTTGCGGAGATGCAATGCCGAGCTGGCCTTGCGAAGAGGTCTTGCCGAACTGGCCTCGCGAAGAAGAAGTGCAAGGTGAGATAGCGAAGAGGAATACGCGAGCTGGCAATGCGAAGAGGCATTGGCGAGCTGGGAATAACGAAGAGGCATGTGTGGGCCGGCAATGCGAAGAGGCGTGTGCGAGCCGGCATATGCGAACTGGCTAAGGCGAGCCAGCAATGCAAAGAAACATTGCCGAGCTGGACCAGCAAATTGAATTTTAGCGAGGCGGGATTCATTAGTGCACAGTAACGGGATTTTAACAAATAGGCAGTAGCCTATTTAAGAGAGGCAGTAGCTGATACTTAAAAAACATTAAGTCATTTTTCTTTCTTTCTATCATCACTGAATTCGTTCCTTCTTCTTCCAAAGCCCGATCACTGTTCAATGTCTTTCTCACCGATTCTCACATTTTCTCCACCGAATTTTCTGGATAAAATTTAGAGAATCATATATATACTATCTGGGTTCATCCTCTTTCAGTCCATAGTTAGTGAGGAGGAGCTGGAAATATCGGCAGCGGCAGTAAAGAAAAATTTTGTCGTGAGCACCATTTGAGGTATATGTTTATTTGTTGATTTTTATTGATTAAACATATAGTACTTGGATTGAAATGAATGGGTTTAGAATTATTTTAGCTAGATTAACTTTAAATAATGGAAATACCTAAATTATAGGGTTTGTGAGAAACTTTGAATATTGAATTGATGAATTAGTGATGGGATTTTTGAATTGATGATAGAATTAGTTAATTGAGTATAAGAGAACATGAAATTGATGAACAAATTTATGTGAAATTGTAGATT